>JAOBYF010210878.1:0-10281 GCA_025403605.1 Parazoanthus darwini | reverse complement strand
TATTATATCTGTAATTTATTAATTTATTTTACCTGTATTATATAGATTTTAACATATAGATAGATAGATAGATAGATGATTGACCTGATGAATTTACCGTGCTTAAATAAAGTTATTGAACTGAATTGAATCTGTCGAAGAAACCATTGTTCACTTTGTTAAGGAAGCATTCATTTTTAACATTCATACATGATGCCCCATCCTCGGATTCCCCAAGCCCACTCCTCCCCCCTCCTAAAAACTGAATGTTTCCTAATATAATTATCATCCTTGTCAATATTATTATCATTAAGTACTCTGTTATCTTTATTATCATTATTATCAATCTTATCTGTTTTATCATTATTATCATTGTTTTTATTCTTATCATCAAACGAAATGCTGCAAATTGTGGGTCAAAAACGAGGGCCTGGGTAGGGATACCTGAATATCAGTTAAAATTCGCAATTATCAGTTTAAAACTTAACCGAATATAGTGCCCATAATTGTGCCGGACGTGCATAAAATGGTGTAAAAATCGAATGGTACTACTGTACTTTGCATATAATTCCATAATGTCCCATATTATATTATTCAAGCTTAAAACATTTTTTTTACTTACAGCTATACTCAACTGACATCACACTATTTTTCAATTTTTTTATTTTTTGAAACTCTTTAATTAAAAACAACAAAGTTGCTAATGCCTTTTATTAAAGATTTACAAATACCGGTATCTACTGTCAGTTACGAAACAAACTTCCTCCGTCGAGTCCGAAGTTACAACGTGAAAACCACTGATTTGGGGTTTCTTGAGAACATGAATACACAAATTGTTTACAACGTACTTGGGCTGCAGTTCAGTCGATTCGCACTTTTTCAAAATAAAACAAAAACAAATCAATAAGAAAGAAAAGGTGGCAAACGAGAGAAAAAAGAAAAACATGAAGCTGTTTTCAGTATTCAGTAGACGTCTGAGCCGTTGCTGAACTATAGCTTCTTAAAGTCCCTAATATCTACATACATTTTCAAATCTTCAAAGAGACTGTCGGAGAACAACTTGTTACCAAATTAACTACACAGAGATTCTGCTTGCCGAAAATCGGATGTTAGGCTTTCCAAATGATGTCGTTTTAAATCGTTCAAGTTATTGGAATCATGGTCACGCAAGTCGGTATTCGACCTTTGTGAATGGAACGCAGTTTTGTCAGATTGCCCGAGGTTCCTGACAGAACTACTTATCAATCTGAGGAACCAATAAAAGTAGCGGCAGTGTTAAAACAAAGAACATCTTCTACAGAACAAGACGCAAGTTGTTCTGGTTTTCGTTCAGTGTTCATGAAGTATTTGTTTTTCTATTGATTTTGATCAGGCTCTGTATTCACGTAGTAGTTCAATTCTCACAACAGTTTGCGCCTTCAATCTCGCAGACTGATGCACAGAGAGATATGATACGGTTTAGACAACTTGTAGTCAGTTTCAAAGATGCAATTGGAAACACGGTATTGTTCAAAAAGCCACATCAATTCAGACTTTCAATTTGCACTCTGTTCAGTATTTTCGTGTTAATCTGAAAACTGACTTTTCTGATACCGCTGTTTCTTGGTGTCACCCCCTCTTAATCAAGTCAAGAGCCTTCAGAGAGCCGTTCTAGTTGACTAAATCTCTAGTCTTTTGCTAAAAATACGAATAAAAAACTGTGAACTTTGGAATTACGAGAATTATACGGAAAACAAGCGTATAGTGACGACCAATTTACACTGTTGCTGCTTCGACATTTCGGTTCTAAGTAAAAAAAAAATGTGTGAAAAAGATTGATTATTGGTGTTTCCGTAAGTTTCACTGCTGACAAAAACTGACAATTAGTTTCCGTGCGCTAGCCACCAATTTGCTCGCTTGAAAGATATTTTAATTTTCCCACGAAGATTTAAAACGGTACAAATGGACAGGAAATATCTGACACGTCCTAGAACAGTTTGAAAAATTAGCAAATAGTTTGCAAATAGTAGGTTAAATTTAGCTTGGAGAAATCCCCATTTACAATACATTCATCAAAAAACATCGTCAGCTGCCCAAATATTGCACCAACTGTCGGTCAAATATTTCTATATATATACACAGTTTGAAAAATTAGCCTATAGCGTACATATAGTTGGTTGTCTTGACGCCACGCAAAATATAAATGCTATTGGCAATACTTGTACAACTACAACTTAAGTAGTACAACGCCGAAGGCGATCTAAAGAAAAGAAACATCTTCAAGCACGAGACTCACGTTAGTCTGTTCTGACTGTTCTAAAACGACAAGTAGTTTTTATTCATGATCGGAAACAACCAAGTAATGTTTTGATTCGTACAATGTTCAATTCAAAAACTTAAAAAATCACGGATGTTTCAAATTCTTACTATGAGGTCAAGACCAACTGAATCATATTACTTGACTCCAGCAGAAGGCCATGATACTAGCATAAATATTCAGTCAAACTGCGGGTTTATACAAAATCTAACTGATATAAATTAATTGTTTATATTATTTGGATTTAAACAGATAGTTTTAACTTTAAAAAGCATCTCCAAAGCTTCTGTTACACACTGCGACTTTCAGTCCATGGTAATGCGAATTAAAGTGTGCAGAGTGCAAGATTTTTTGAAAGTTTCTGATAGGTTTCTGCATGCGCGCCCAGATCAAATGCTGAAAGAAGAAACTGAAAAGAAATGTTGTTGACCTGTTCGGATCTGAAAGTTGATTTTTTTGCAACAAAACTGAGAAAGCAAGAAACTGAAGTCGATTTCTTGATAACGTACGCGCCTCTGGCGAAGTGTATTTTTGTTAAAAGTATGTTGGTTGAATTTGAATCCGCATTTCTGGATGGGGAGAGGGGATGCAAAGAAGGAATTTGAGCTTAAAAAGGCGCGTTTTTCAGTGTGTTTTTTAAACGTTTCAAAATCTGCTGTCAAAAGGGGGGAGGGGTGGGGAGATGAGGGAGGCTTCCTTCTCCCCCATAAATTAATCCTTTATATAGCTTACCATAGAGCGAATTATCGTCTGTCGTCCCATCAACCGTGCCATCAGCATTTATCCTGAGTAGGTATCCGGTTTTGCAGTACATTCTAACTCGCTTTACATAAGCCGGCTTTTTCTTGAAGACGTCTGACGAGCCGTTCTGACGGTATAAAATCTTCATATAAATGTTATGTTCTGGCGATATGTAGCGCACGACAACGCCAGTCCTGCTGGTGTCACGCCGCGTTCTGTTGAATGTGTGACGGGTAGTAATGTCACGTAATAACCTGTTCCAGGGTTTGGAAGAGCGGTCTCTGGTAGGCAGAGTGTTGCATACTGAAGAGAAATACGGCGGAAACAATATGGTTGCGGCAAACACCAAACTGGCCAACAGATTTACTAAGGCAACCTGTGCGAGAATAAAAGGAGAGAAAATTGACTTGAAAATGATGACACCGAGAAGGAACAGGACAGAACGGTGCTTTACCGTTTTTTCTTCTATTAATTAACACGGGTGGACCTTTACTCTCAACACGAGATGCTACTGGATAAAAACACAATATAAAGGACCATAACCTTAAAGCTAAACGTAAAGGCGTCGCGCCTCGCAAGCGACTTTTACTAGTCGGTCTCAATTTCGATTCCTATTTCCAGCACAGTTTTACTCTGTCTGTACGACTATCTCCAGCCCTCGTTAAACCTTACTAAAACCAGGAACGGGGAACAGGAAACAAGGAACGGTCAATATGAGTCGGGGAACGGTCAATAATTAAAATATCTGCAGAGATGCCCGACGTTCTAAACAATTGTTCGTTCCCCTCAGCCTTCAAAGAATTTGAAGATTCTTACTTGATTCCAAACCTGACTGTTCCCCGAATCATATTGTGACCGTTCCCCGTTCCCGGTTTTAGTAACGTCCAACTTCTACTCTACTTGTTCCAGCTGCTACTAGTTCACCTTTTTGGATATTGTTAGAACGTGTTAGCTTTTGTTAACGCTACTATTCAACTGGATCCAATAGGGTCTTTCGTTTTAACTGATTAAGCCCTCTGGGGGCTTATTCCTTTTCAGTGCATTAAAGATTGACTTGAGCCATGGGGGCTTACACACTTTCCTGATCTTTTCCCTTGGGGATTCGTGATTGATTTTATACGTCAGGTGAAGTGACGTTCAAGGGCCTGCCAAATGAAAATGAGCTCAACGCATTTTCAAAAAAAATTTAATGTAACTAATATAGCAACATTAGACAACTTATGACCTAATGCACGAAACACAATCTGAGTACTCGTGTTTCTGCACTGAAAGACAGACGAGCTTCTAACAAAAAAAGATACCGCCCTCAGTGCACGGTGGGGGCCTATTAGTTGTTTGCCGGGGACACATTTAATTTCTTACATCTGAACACAGACCGAGGGGTTATTAGAAAGAATGGCTTACTTTAGGCTGGGCATGGGACTTACTTGATGAAAAACGATACTTTCCTGAACGGGGAGGGGATCGTAGTTGGAGAGAAAACTAACTTAAGGTAGGAAAGTTGGTATCGGCTAAGGATCTCAAATTATGGCCCTATGGCCTCGCTACCCAAATTGACTCCCTCTGAGAAAAAACAAACACACACATACACAATCACTACCACAACTTAAGACACATTTTTGATAAGAGATACGAATATTTAGTTAAAAATTGTAATGCTGCAAAACGAAATATGACGGTATACTCATGCGATATCGCTTACAAATATTTGTTTAACAGCACTTCCACCTTCACTAGTTGTACGGTAAGTTTTGGCGACTATGACCTCAAAGTTAAAGTTTAAAGTAATTTGTCCCAAGCTTGATATAAAACCTGTACGGTTTTTAAGTCGCAAGTCATTTGTCGCATTCCCGAAATTTATCTCCGCCCAATAGCTTGACGCACCCGTACAAGCCACGGCCCACCTTAATATATGTTAGTTTTTCAAATAGCAGTATCTCTGTATCTATCTTTCCACAGTGATCGGCAAATCTGAGACTACGTCTACAGTGAAAAATATATTTAAACTGATGGTATCGCAGTTTCATATGCTTTAGATACTTCACGGAAAACGTTAAACGGCGGAATATACACCAAGCCGAACCGGTACAATGTATTTGAAAAACACACTCAGATAATTACCCCTGTGGCTCTTTATTTAAGCTTGTAAAGTGAATTCTTCGGTCTAGTGTTTATCTTTGGCCGCAGGAAAAGGAGCCGACAGCACTTTAACCACTAATCCTGAAAATGTGCCACTGTTTGCAGAGAACTTCACATCACAAAACAGTTTTTATGATACACAAAATTCCTGTCATGGCTAGGTGGCGGAGGGGTCGAAAGGATGTTTGCGGTTTTCGCTGATGCAATTTTCCGACTTCTGTTCAATTTTTTCACAAAGCCAACACACATACAAAAATCAAGAAAACGCTATCCCTTGGCTCTTATTAACTTCAAAACTCTACGTTGGAGATGTATGGAAATTTTTAACACACCCGTTTCGCGGTAAGATACATTTATTGGAGAATGGAATGTGAACTTTCGCCTTCAGATTTAATTGTACTACCATAAATACACGTGCATTTCCCGAAGGCCTGACGAATTTCATACCGGCTCGTTCAGTTCAGGAGTCCCATGTGAGTTTGCCTTTAATACAGCCAGATTATAAAACTATGGGCGCTATGGCAAGTACATTTAAAAGCGCCCCCAAGTTAGCCGCCTTTTGTAACAAAGTAAATAGTTGTTTTTAATGTTGTCATAGAGCGGAAGTCGGGGAAATCAAAACACAAAATGGCCAACCAGACGAGAACACATATCTTAGCGTAATTCTGTTTGAAGCGGTGCGACTGGAACCAAACTATTTTTTTCTTTCAAAATGTGTAAAACGTTTTCAAATCGTTTTTGAGCCAGCATCAGAAATGGATTCCGCGAACAATTAAACTTAAAGTGTGTGAAGCGATTTTGAAACCCCCAAAAGCCGTAACTCGTGCTCGCCTTCTAAATTGAAAAACAGGTTATAGCTTGTATATCATAAAAATTTAAATGTAAACTTTTAAAATGACAAAAGGTCGTGAGCAGTTTCGAATCATGTGATTCGACAACCTGCCAAATCGCTACAATAGTACAATTCTTTTGATGTTTAGATGTTTAAAATGTTAAGAGTATTTAGCCTAGCGCTAAACTCGAGAATAAAAAAAAATAGAAAATTATCACATTTCACCCTGTTAGAACACATCCGTGCCCTTGACTTTTAAAATATTCAAAATGCAACACTTTTGTCGCCTAGAATATTACATGTATGCGTGTTCTCTCGACGCGATAAGCATATTGATTCCCGGTAAAATATCCGACTGGCTCGTAAACTAGAGTTGTTTGTTAAACTTCTCCTACTGAGAAAGCAGTCAAAATATTTTGTATCTCTTAGTTTAGTTTTAAGTTTTCCAGCAATAAAACAGTCGATAATTACAAGGCGCCCAAAGGCGAGCGATTGAAACTTTGTCGTCTGGTTTGCACGTGGGAACTTGGTTGTAAACAGTGTGAGTTGTGTTGGCCGGCCAATGTCGAATACAAAATCGAGTTTATATTGTCATTAAAAGCGCTAAAACAGAATATTTAGAGCTTAAATTTGTCAGAAGGGAACGATAAACTCAGTAAAAATGTAACTCTGGTGCGGCTAACAGTGACATACACTTTTCTTAGTGATTTATAGCTTACTTAGGAATTTCATTCATAAAACGGGAAAGGCGGGACAATATTTGTAAACTACCTGTCTCCCTACTACAGCAATGAATGAATGAAAATATCTGGTTTCTTTGACGCCAGCTAAACCCTTGACTTGTAAACTTTGAATCTAAATTCAAAGTCACTTCGTTATAGACAGAGTCGTTTTTTTTTTATTCACGTATTCTGTTTTCTGGTCAGAAGTGAAGATTTTAAAACAGCTATAAATTAAAATACAACAAACCCATGTCAACAGACATCTGAGCAAAGTCATATATGATGAGGCCGCCCTATCAGTCCTTTGAAAATAGAGTCTAGTTATCAGATTCAACATGTAAATCTTACCATGGACATGCTATGCTAAAATTTCTCAATCCCTCAATGGTCTCCTTTTGATATACTCGATTCTTGCTCACGGATATGCCATAATCAAAGCAGACACCACCAACACACGCCATGTACACACGTTGATTTCGCGCGGTCCTGAGCCGAGCCGCATTGTGTTTCATCTACAAATACTCGGCAGATAACGCGCGCGTCAAAAGCTTTTACATACAGACACCCACTCAATCGGCCGCCATCAAAGAAAAAGCCGGGGAAACAATTATGACCTCATATTACCTAATTTTACAGAACCTAATCTCCATTACAAACTAGACGAACCTTCTAATAAGTTTAAAACGCATTTAAAATACCCATGCCGCTTTCCCGCGAAAATTTGTTCTTCCTTTGCGCATGCTCCTATTTAAAATGTTTTCGAAGGCAACGTTGGGGAAATTATATGTCAATACAGTACTACGTGTTCAACGTCAAACTGGTTGAAGGCAGTTAGTAAGACAAGCGACAACATTATATGACTGAAATCTATAAATCGTGATCGCTTCGAAAGAGCGCGAACGGTTGACGGCTTTTTAGCCGATAAATACAGACAAAGTGGTTAGATGAAAGATGATGGATTGTTTCCTTTTAATTAACGAATTCGTTGACAAGTCCTAATACTTCCTTGGCCTCTTGACGTAACTGAGCAACTCGGCTAAAACTGAGTCCGGATTTAGATACGGATTATGTCAACACGCCGGGAAACGAAAAGCCTGGCAAAAAACGGAGCCACCTTCGTTTCACCGACCAAAAGACACGGAAATAAAACAGTACATTTCGTATGTTGTTATATTCTTAGACAAACTTAGTATTTTATCAAAATACGGTCTATACTATTTCCAATTCCTATTGAGCGACACGTTTTTTAAACAGCTCTCTTTTTACTATCCAAGACCGAAGTGGTTTCGAGTGGGCGTTTCTTGAAAAGCAGAAATCCTCTCTCATGCCACGACAACTGATTCAGTGCGGAATTAATATAAAGCTAATGCTTTCACCCCACTCCCTGTAATCACAAAACGGCCCGGGAGTATTTTTATTTCTTTTTGATATAATTTGCTGAACGCCTTTTATTAGTGCAATTAGATTCTGCCTGATTTTAGTGTTTTCTTTCAAAACAATCAATTGTGATGCAAATGCCTTCTTTATTTCCCCTGTTATCATGATCTGTAAATAGAACAGTGGACATGTTTACGTTGTAAAAGTTGGTCGATGAAGAGATAACGCACGTGCGCATGCGCAACATATCTTTGAAAGTGCAGGATTCTGTATAACATATTTTAGGGCGAAGCTGCGGTCGAGCGTGGACAAAAATAGTAAATGTGAATGAGATCCAGGATAACCCCAACTGACAGATTGGTTAACCCGACCACAATTTTAAAAATCAAGGGGTTCACGATGCTACCGTTAACGGGATGGCGAGAAGGCCGATTTTTCTAAATCCATCTTTTATTGAAAAAAAAGTAAGCCAACTACGGTCTTTTTTTTAACTGATTATGTCAAGTAAAGAAAATTTCAACCTCGCGTTCTCAATGGTCATCGCAGATATTTTCATGCAATCTGATTTTCTTTTGTTTTAGGCATATTGTCATGCTCGATGAATATTCTAAAATTTCGCAGAGTCAAAGGTAATTTTAAGCAGAATAATAAAACATGATAAATGAGTTTTCAAACGTTGTAGTTTTAAATGCACGAGTTCGGGAAATACTGGAAATTCTTTTTTTTAAATGTAGCGGCAGTGTTCTTGACAATGTACAAACCAATAAACTGACGAAAATATTGGACAAAACCAGCGAGTACGCTTTAGTACATGCTGGATGCAAATTCGAGTAATTACTGGATGTCCTAAAGCTTTGAACAATTCAGTGATGTTATAACAGCTAGTCAATAGCTTATTCTTTTATTCAAAAATTACTATTAAAAATATGTTGTTTCGCTAAAGTTTAGTTTCTTTTTCAGGGAGACCCTTTGATTGTTTTTACCATAAAATACAATTAATAATCACTTTAAAAAGCATAAGTTTTCTTTTTATTTATGAAAATACTAAATCTTAAAAACATCAAGTCATGTAAGTTTCATAATTCATAATTTAAATCTTAACCAGGAACTAGTGAATATCTGTCATTCAACAGAGATCACACCAGTTAGTGTACATATATATTGTATACAGTGGGGTGATGTTCAATACCAGTTAAGAAATTGCGTGATTGTTTTGTTTACAACTCTTATTTGTTTCGCTTTGTGTTTATACAAACTTGACTTCTACTTTCTCTTTTTTTCCCATTTTATTTTTAAATATTGTCCTATTGCTTGGGCCTGTAAATTTACCGTTTTTATAGGGGTTGTCCGTTCGAGATTCATGAAGGCCTTTGTTTGGGAATAAGTTTTGCAGTTTAAAGATTTTAACTTACAATATATAACTTGTTTTCTGTGTGGGAGGAAGCGTATGTGACCGGTTCCTGTTACTGGGGAAGTACTTGAAATCAACAGAATTGTGTCAGACCCGCAGCAAAGAACGTTGCTGTAAATTGTGAAGGCGAATTAAAAGCAAACTCTAATTTAAAAAACCTTCAACGGTCTACCAAAATTAGTGTCTGAATTTTTCATGGTGCCTAGTGAAAACTAGATCGAAAAAGAAGTAAATCAACATTGGATTACACAGTTTTGCGCTTTTCTATTTCAAGTTTTGCCTGTTATCTTTTTCATTTCTTTTAGTGGGCTTTTTCTTTGCGGTTAGGAAGGGGGGTTAGAACAAGCTCAAAAATTGCATTCGTTTCATGTTTTGTCACATATATATTTTGTTTTATTTTTGCCAAGAGCGTGCCCGTATGGGAGAATCTGGGAGCCCCTCCCCCTAACTATCGACAAAACATGTTTTTGGAGTAACCATCACCCCCTCTTCCTATCCCCTACGGGTACTGCCCATTCGTTGCCCCTCTACAATCTCGTGCTTACTAAGAAACATGAAATTGGAAACGAAGTATAGTTAAGACCCCTTTAGGATTTACTTGACTTTCTTCACCTTTCTTTTTCTATAATAGTTTTCTCGCTAAATAATGGCCAAATAAACTTGAGTTCCTTAAGGCTGTAAACGTTGAAAGCGCAACAGCTACTAAGATACGCTCTGTTTTTATAAGAACCTCTGAATTGGGGGGCTAAAGCAGGGTGTTGTTATATATTTTTAGGGTTTGGTT
>JAOBYF010210767.1:0-10281 GCA_025403605.1 Parazoanthus darwini | reverse complement strand
GACTCTCCATAAGTTAAATACAAGTTAAGAATAATCTAAAGCTCTAGCTAGGACTCGAACTCTGGCCCAGATCAATCAATCCAAAATTTAAATTCGTTATTTTATTGTATAAAATTCTTAAGAAATATGAAGCTATATTTTTCAAAAATTAAGACTTTAGTTCAGTTACACTACAGTTGAACCAATATCATTCAAAGAAAAAAAAATTATAACGATTCTATATAGCTGTTTTTCTTATACTGCACAGGTGCTTTTGGTCTTGTCTTTGTTTCGTGGGAATCTTGTTTTTCGACTCGTGTGTTGGATTACGTGAAACTTGATTTACTCCGTCGCTCCTAAGTCTACATTTTTCATGTAGCTTCCAAAAGATTGGCAGCTTCTATAAGAATAAATAGCTAAATTATTGAGACAGTTTATGTAACTATGGTTTAACAAGATTTATTTAGGGAAAGAAAATTCATATCGTAACTCTTTCCCTCCTTCACATGTTAGAGACAACTTTTGAATTTCGGCGATGACCGAACAAACAAAGTTTCAATTGTGGTCGGTGATGATCTTAAGAAGTATGCAGGACGTCTTGCAAATTAAAACAATCATAAGAAAACTTGATAAAATTCAAGAATAACGAGAACTGGTTATTACTATTGAGAATATTAAAAAGTGTGTCCACATACATGCAAAGATATTTCCACCATAGAGAAAACAGAAGTCGACCATCTGCTTTAAAACAGAAATACGAGAATTTATAAGGATCGCGTTTGCACAAGAACGCCCTTGGCTATATGAAAACAGTTCGCATTTCATAATTGTAAAGTAGAGAGAGTTTAATTAAATTGAAAGAGGGAGATCATTAATCGGTTGAATAACCTTAGTTACGCGTGTATTTCTCAATTAAATCAGTGGCGAAACTGAGGTATTACTGCGAACAGTTTTAAGATCTCCCTCTATGCTGTATATAGGTCCATATTGGCGATACTGATGTTAACTTCGGGAAAATACCTTGAGTTTGCTATCTACTCCGCATGCGCCGAAGACGTGTTATTGGAAGATAAAGGGAAAAAAAACAGCCGGCCGAAAATTGCCATTTTAACAAAACTGTTCACTCTGAAGTTGCGTGTAAACTTATCTGGATGGAATAACGAATGTTGTACTGTAAAAACAGTGTAAATCTTCCAAGCTTTTGAGATTGCGATCACGTGATAACCTTACAGGGCATTATAGCTGGTCAACAAACAAAATTGATATGCGGGCTATAATTGCGGTAGACTTTCAAGTTTTATGTCAGCCCAAACTCATAATCTTCCACAGACATATAAATATCGAGAAGCAATTTTCGTGAATTGGATTAAAAACTAGATGGAACGTATTCTGATAAAAAAAAAATCAAAGAAGGTCTTTGACATTTGGTGATTTGCCATGCTTTCCTGACCGTTCTAAGACTAGTAAGAGTAAGTGTAAGAGTAAGCAGTACAACTAGTTTTTGGCTCAACAAATTAAATTGTGGTATTTTCACTTTGTTTTCTATTTGATTTAAAAGCTCAGGTCCTATGACACGAACGGGTTTTGCGTCTAAACATTATGTCTCCCGTGGGAATGCTATTCACCAGTATTTTACTTAATTCCTCAAAAGTGACCGATGCTATTTGGGGGCCGTTATGTGTCTGTGCAGAGCATTACAATACCGAAGGTTTAATCTTGGTTAAAAACTCATTAAAAAGTGTGGACTGAAATGTCTTACCTTTGCGACAGTAATTAAGCAACACGCGTGGGTGGCCGAAAAGAAAGACTTTTTTATTGTTGGTCGCATAAAAAGCGAAAGCTGGCTTTACCATAACAAAGAGCGGATTACTATTACAGTTAGAACACACATTCCTGTCTCAACGGATCTTTTGTACAATGATATTGTGTGTCTGCAAGCTCGAGGGACAACATTTTTCATTAACAAATAAAGCCATTTACGTTTTAGCCATCTGGACCAAAACAACTTCTGTTTTGGACTTGCTGCCTAAAAAGTTGATACGCGAAATCCAGTTGGACGTATGCAAGAGAAAAGCCTGTTGTCCCTTTTTCTCATAGCACGAACAGGGGAAATTGCTTCTTCCGAGAAATGAGTGAAGTCCATTCTTTCAACAACCAGGAATATTTTGAGCAAAAAACAAGCATTAGGGTTTCAGTTTATATTTACTGGATTGATAAGGAGAGAACTCATCACTCCGAATGTTTAGATTTTCCCAATTACTCTTTGCATTGGCTTTGACTTCCAGTTGTTTCCTAGTCTTTCCCTAGTACTCTTCCTCTTGTATTTGCATCTATATTTATTCCGACGATTTGAAAAAAACGTGCCCATATCCATCATCGTTACTCTCGTTTAAAAATCGAGTCTGAGCTGATGACCTTGACAATTTTATAATTAATGTTAGTTTCTAATTATTACGCACGTTGTTCTTTGCAATTGGCAAAAGAGAGCCGGCACTACAAACGAAAATATTTGCGATAAAGTCACAGCAATGGTGCAGGATATCTCTATGATCAACATCCGCTAGAAACAATAAAAGGTTGGGAACAATGCCAATAAATCAAAACCGATGGAATGGTAATTGTACATTATTCCCGAGTAGAGAACTTATGAAAGAATAACAACCCCGGCGGCATGATATTTTTTTATGACTTTATCTAAGCAAACTTAGTCTTTAGTCTTTACCAGACAGTTATTGTTCCTGTACAAATCCATACAAGTCTTTAAGTTCTCAGAATGTTCACTTAGTCTCAACTGCTTTGTAGTTCTGTCTGGTTTTCTTGACAAAAAATACCTTTTTGAAACCGTTAACAGTCAAACATTTTTCACTGTTCATTTCGTTTTAACATTGAAATAAAAGGACTAAGTCGTGACGTCGAGTTTTGTTCCTGACACATGGCCATTCCAATCCAATTATTTCAAGGGTCCAGTGTTATGAGAAAGTCCGAGCTGAAAACTCTAAACACGACTGTGTTGACATTAGAAGCGTTCTCCACACCTGATTACTAATTAATCACAACATGACTCAAGTTTATGTTTTCCTAACTTGTGTAAATCAGAAATTTAAACATCTGCTGTCAAAAGTTCGTGTAGGAGTTTCGTGCCTCTAAGGGAAGCGGATTGTCCAGTGCTTATGAGAGATTTCGTTCTGTCTCTTAATACTAAACTGAACAACAGAACAGGTACCATCCAGGTTCTGCTACCATATTTACTTTGTAAATTATTAGTCATTAAAAAGAGAGCCGTGCTTTAAAGTTTTTGTCAACAAAGAAACCGTACGGCAAAGAAACGCTGCCTTCAGTTATATCACTGTATTATCATTGAAATGTATAGATCCAAAACTTACCGAAATCGCTCTTGCAGTACGATTTCTGCACTTCGCTATACTTGGCTTTGCGGTCAATGGTGCAAGTATTTCCTGTTGACATTAAGGATTTCAGATGTCAGTAAGTTTCACAAAAGCCAGCAATGGATAGATAAGGGCTTTTTTGAAATGAAAACGCACTGAGAAAACACAACAAAATACGAGAGGTTTACAGACCCCGTATTACTTGACAAAGCAAAGTAGTTTTTAAAACAACTCGGTCAGGGAAAGTGATTTAATGGTTTTTCGTTTCCAGTGTAGGGTAGTAGACTACAAAAAGGGAAATTATCCGTGAGTCAGGTAAAACAAGTGGAACCATCGGTTCGTCTTTTCAACGAAATCGTTACATTACTCGTAACTACTTCTAAGTACTGAACACAGACCTTTGTTCTTGCTGGGTGACTTTGTAGCGGGTTTTGTCGGTACTTGAGCTGCGTTGATACACAAGTTGTTATCAGCTGGGAAGTTGCTGCATTCGAACATTTGAGGCCATGTATAGTTCCGCATGGTCATGAGTGGCTCGCAGCTGCTTCTCACAGAGCTACACAGCGACTGACAAGGCTTAATCTCGTGTTCCAGACAAACTGGGGTGTACAGTGAGCAAAGAAAGAGTGGGAGCCTGTTGTGGCACTTACTGCTCACTAGCGGATTCCACTGATTCAGCGCGGTATAAACTTCTTCGGCTGACTGGTACAGAAAGTTTGGTGTTTTCATCTTCACAAAGCCGATATCCTTGCAGAAGGAACGTGTGATGGAAACACAGCTTAACTTCTTCCTACTCCATGCTGTGGCCGCTAAACAAAACAGGAGGGAAATGAAAAGAAGTCTCTTTGTGGCATTCATGGCCGCTCTGCTAGTTCTTCCGCTCCGTGAATGAAGTAAACACTGGGATTACAGACTGCTCCCGTTCTCAAACCAATCTGAACACACGCGCTCCGCGTTTGGCTCCAAATACAACGATGTGTCAAAGGGGCGGTCGACCTCTTTTGATTGGATTTGCAAATTCTGTGTGGGAGTGAACAAAAGGACTATGTCAAATGTGCTTCGGTTTCAATGGCATCTAGGCCATTTACACGCGTCAATTGCTGATTATTCACTAGCCTTCTCTACTATGTGCTAAAAGACAGGACAATGGCTTAATTAGCACTTTGTCTTAAATGGAGTACTTACTGATCTGCCAATCATTACATTAAGAAATGGCGTTTTCTGCAAAGAAATGAGTCTCACAGCTGATGTTTTCTTTAGTCTTTTTACTACTTTAGTTTCACAATCCGAATCTCGCCAGATCTGCCCGTGCCTACTGAAAAAATGTCAAAACGACAATGTCTTTCTTTACCTTGGGGATTAATAGGGTTCGCGACTGGTCTCGTCATTTCATAATTAAACTAACAGACAATAACTGAATAATTGAGGCTCGACCAAAAGTGACGGTTGAAATCGTTTTCTTTTGAAGCCCAGAGCAAAGGAAATACCTGTAGCAAAAATTGTTACAATGACCAGAATTTGAGGAGTGTTCACTCGAAACAAACCACAACAAATTACAGATGAAATCATTAAAATATGTAGTTACTGTACTAGTTGTTCTTTATTTTTATAGTTTTTACCAATGGCTCATGTCTGTTTACACAAAAGCTGCGCACGTAAATTTAACTGCACAAGTATCGTAATAAAACAGGAGTTTTCGCCCTTCGAAATTGTCGCTATGTTCAGTTAACCTTGACTCTCCTTCTGGTGGGTAAAACTATCCCCCGAAAATCTTTACTGAAATTACAACTATGCGTTTTCAACGGCAGCTAAATCACAAAAAAATACAAATAAATTCGATTTATATTGAGCTGGTATTAGGCTTAGAGAGCGATCAATTCAGTAGCAAAACGTACGCCCCTTTATAAAATGGGTTTACAACGAATTTCACTGAAAACTTTCTTGTTTGTAAACATTTTATTTTAAAACGTCCTGATTAAAATCAACTTTATTCGACCTTTAAGAAAATAACCAGGTTGTGCCAGAGTTTCGCTCAACCATGTAACCACTCATGATGGCCCTTGTGAAGCACTTGTGAATTGCCCAACGGCAGCGGATTCTTACCCCCAAGGTTTAACCAGATACTTGAAAACATTCTTTCCTGTTCAGATTTTAAATATCTTTTTCATTATTAAAGCACCAAAAGTTAAAGTCTGTTTGTCTATTTTGTTTCTTTGGTATCGGAAGCAATTTGAATTAACCGCGTCATCTCAAAACTGTATTTACTCAAAACCTTTCGTTTGAAAACTGAGTTGAATCCTTCATAAAGGTAAATCTATACTCAACAATAAGGTTAACCTATAATAAGTTGGAAAAGCTGTACACAACGCCACACACGGTTAGGAAAAGTCCTCTTGAACATGTCGAAATCAAATGTCTAGCTTTTCAATCACCCGAGGAATTTACTCAAAAATCTCTCCAGAGTTTGTATTCCTCAATTTTCAAGTTCATATGGACCCTATCCTTCAATATGCGGCAAAATTGCAGGCACAAGTTTGAAGGCTGGGCGACCTTGTGAACTATGTCCTGCATCTCATGTTGGATAGAAAGAGTACGTGCTCTGGGGCGGATCGAAAGTTTTAGCAATGACTTAGAGGGTTCAATTATTACATTCTTCATTAAATATGTTCTACCGCTTTCGTCACTTGTAATTTGCAGCGCGTTTTCTAGTCCTGTTCTTACATTTTTAACCTGACCAATTGTTTTTTATCAGTGAAAAACCCACTCACATTTCATTTCTTGAAAAAACAGAACTGATGTTACAGTTGGAGATATTTTCGCAGTATTTATTTTCTCAATGGACTCTGTTTTACAAAAACCTTTTAACGAGAATGTTGAGGTTCAAAAAGGCCAATATCTAAAAACATGCTCAAGAGAATATCCCAGGCAGGACTAATAGAGGAACATTCGTTTCTATAAGTTTTGAAAATCGAGAGAGCCGTGGCAACTTCACATGCATTTCATTTGGACTTTGTAAACATGCGACAGTAATGCATTTGGATACTTATATGAACAAAGCTAGATGTTGGGACAGCCTTTGAATGTATTTATGCAAACACAATTCCAAATACATATCAAGGAAAAAATTAACAACAATTGAGAAAAAGGACCTGAAAAAAGTGTATGACTACTCCCTCTAATAATATTTAAGGGCTTACTTTGAACCAAAACTAAAATTCGGTGCGTGGATTACTAAAGGAGTATTTGTGACTACGTGATAGAATCTGTCTATGCTAGCCTTGACTGTTAAAAGATGCACGAAAATTGTAAAAGGGATTAAAGTAAAAACACTTGAAACGGCTGAAATGTGGGTGTGTATGACCGTGAGGCAGCAGCTTGGATTTCGGACACTCTTTGCTTCCTGTGTAGGACATAGCCGGTTCTTGGTCTCGAGTCTACGTTTCAGGCTACGAAACCGAGAGCAAATTTTCAGATTTGGTTGCGGTTAGGTCACGTACTAAGATCTATTATTTCAGTCTACCGATGAAAGAGAATACCGTTTCATGTTTTTTGACAAAACCACACTTAAGTGTAATGCTAAAGCTGTAGCTCTACCCACCAGTATATTGTAGATAATCACCGAAGGAGATTTTGGAGCGAAACAATGACAGCACTTGGCTGGACTTGGCTGCAACTCATGTGATGCACTTAATTAAGAGTCTAACCTTTTTCGAGAGATTCACACTTCCATAGCTTTATATACGGTAGTCGGTCGTATATCATGTAATTCAAACGCCCATTTTAGCGGGCGTTAACCCATTACACCAACGCCAACCTGCAGACCAGCACATATTTCCTTTGGTTAACCATAATGAGTTTATATAAAACATCGCTGAAACGCTTTCCTTTCGAACTTCGGCAACTATTAATTTGTCTTGCAAATATATGAGCTCCAACCCACAATTAATGAATTTCTTTCATCATTTTGGTTAATATCGAATGATTACTTTGACTTCAATTAAGGCTGCGCCTATAATTAGCACTTAAATAGTTTTAATCATTTTCTCCTCCCATTTTGCATTTAGAGCGTGAACGGACTGTTAATGGATGGTATTACCCAACGATTTATGCGTTGCAAAATATATTTCCAAGTGCGATACCAGTTTGTACTCTAAGTCAAGAATAATCTATTTCTTTGGAAATCTACTCGTTTCACACTATTTGCTGCTTTTAATATATCCGTTAAGAATTTTGGTAAAGAAGTCGCCTCATTATAGCCGGCAACTAAATTGGCCATAAATTATTAATGGTCTCTGACTCTGAGTATTACTATTCTTCTCTCAACGCCCTTGGAATCTATGTGCACTAGTAGTTTCACCTTGGACAATAAGAGCTCTCTTTCTAGTTAATCCTCGATATCTAGTTTTTCCGAAATGTACCAAGTGAGGAACGGAGACAGCTTGATAAAACTTGGCGGTGTTACGACTGGAACGAAATAGCAGTTAAGTGATAAACGATAAGCTTTCCACAGTAAAAATCTGTCTGAATCAAAACAGTAGATTATTGATTGCTATGGCAGACAATGAATATCATTGCACAGCCACAAGACTGAGCCTTTGATCTTCATGATATCAGTTTTGTCGATTTGAGTGCGATGCGGAGGTTCAGTGTGAGATAAACATTTCAGTGATAAAAAAAATCATGTACTGCGGAT
Source organism: Parazoanthus darwini (assembly GCA_025403605.1). Taxonomy (NCBI): domain Eukaryota; kingdom Metazoa; phylum Cnidaria; class Anthozoa; order Zoantharia; family Parazoanthidae; genus Parazoanthus; species Parazoanthus darwini. The sequence goes on along the minus strand of JAOBYF010210767.1, from coordinate 2,223 downwards.
GCGATGGTCAATTAGTTGTTCAAGTTAAACCTTTCGAGCTGCTTCAATTCAATTTGTTTTGGTTCCGGCTCCCTTTTTTCACCTAAAAATACTGTACAGCACCTTTAAACGTAAAAAAAAGCTTACATTTTAAGCAAAAGCTAAGTATGTTTTTCTTTCATACAAAGGAAAGGCGTCTCTTTTACCAGAGGCCCTTCTGAGAAAATGCTGGAATCTCAATCATTTAAGGAGTCTATTTCATCTGACCGCACACGTGGCGATTATATTTCTGTAAAGAAACGCGATAATCTATAATACTTCAGTCTCTTTTATAAATTTGTTCGCTAGTTTTCTGCTGTAAATTGATCAAAGATAATTCTAGTTTCTCGTCAAAGTGTGATTAATTTAGCTCAATGTTTTTTCCTAGCTTTCCTTGGTTTTTCATAGTATTTGTATGTACATAACGTGTATGTAGAACTGTATAAAATACTGATTTATAAAAACGAATACTTTCCCCTGGTAAGAACTGGTGTCTTGTCTCGTTCCGATTTCATAGAATACCTGTATATCATTAGTTTATCAAAGTATTGCCTCTTTCTTGAGCACTTTAAAAATCGGCATAATGCTTCGTTCTCTTCGGTTGAGTTTTTTTTTTTACAGTAAGAAGTCCTATAACTTCTGGCCAGGAAATAACGAAGCTATCCTGGGCGACAGGCAAAAGGTCAGCTAGCTCTGTCGATACTGAATAATTTAAACAAGGCAGTGGCTAAAAAAGATAGAATGCAGTTGTTCTTCCGCTCTTACGATAGACTAAATAATTTGTTTTCATGAAATCCAGCAACTTCTGGCCAGGAAATATCGACAATAACCAGGGCGAGAGAGGAGGGGCAAAACTGTATGCACAATCAATTAAAAAGGGCAATGCTAGTACTTTTAAAGATCGAGAATGGATGTGGTATGGTTCTTTCATTCTTAAATGATTGTTTTTATGAAATCTTCTGGCCAGGAAATAACGAGAATAATCTGGCTGACGGAGGATCGATCAACTGTGTGGACCATCAATTAAACAAATGTATAAGAAGTTGTTCTTTCGTTGTTAGGTGTATCGTTTCAATTGTCCGTTGTTTCTTAATCGAAATCCAGCAACTTCTATCCAGGAAATAAGGACAACAACCTGGACGACGAAAGAACGACCAACGGTGTGCACTATCAATAAACAAATCAGTAGCTCAAACGATTGCGGCAGACGGGAATGAATGTATTACGGTTCTTTCGTTTGCTTTATCGAAAACCAGCATCTTCTCTTTGGAAGTATGGCAAAAACTTGGAAGGCAGAAGAGAGGTTCGTTCGTAACTACTATACAGCAAATAAAAGCTGCGTTGCTAAATCAAGGACTGAAGAAAACTCTGCATATACTTTCATTATATCTTTAAAAGACTGACTCAATAGTGTATTCATATTTGATATATTTTCTGAAGTCGCTGAATGAGTATTTCCAAGAGTTGCTTTCGTAGAATATAAACCCAATATAGTAACTCGTAAGTTTTCGATAATTACTCGCAGACCATAAAACACTTATTTTATAGTTTAAAAGGTGAACTATGTTTAGCAAAAACATAAAATTTTGATCTTCCGGCTGAGACATACATATTTGAGCCACTGCGAGTTCGAGTGCCTCTGTGAAGGAGCATCGCTCAATCTTATTTGTAGAAGATGAAAGTTCTTTTCTCTTTGGTTCCCATAAGACCATACATTTTGCTCCAAAACTGAAATCATTACCCTATTTTATCTTGCTAACAAAGGCTCTCTTTATCCACTCAAAAAATGCGGAATATGGTTTCTCCCGAAACTTTGATCGTTTGTTTCCCCTGTAAACTGATATTGAGTAAATAGCAGAGTAGTAAATGCGACGTCATACACCTTTGCCGTGTGTTCCCATAACTTTTATTCCGCAGACTTGCGCAGAGCATATGACAAAAACCGCAAAAACAACAAGTTTCAGACTGAAGATAAGAACACTAATTGGCTCGGAAACTTAAACACTACTTTACAGGGAAGGAAAAAGCCGCAGAATCCGGTACTGCACTGAAATTCATGCGAAATTCGCGAAACAAAGTGCGAAAATCGCAAAAAGTAACTTAGTGCTTAGGGGAGGGTAGAGAAAACTAAAACTACATTGATTGTCCACTTGTCCAAACTACCCGGGGTGAGGAGGAGGGGAAAGGGGGGGGGGGGGCAGGGGC
>JAOBYF010210656.1:0-10282 GCA_025403605.1 Parazoanthus darwini | reverse complement strand
GATAGATAGATAGATAGATAGATAGATAGATAGATAGATAGATAGATAGATAGATAGATAGATAGATAGATAAAGTAAAGTTTACTCAAATTCATCGCGATTGCTGTTGATCACAATTGTACACACGCATAAACTTAAAGCAGTAAGTGTGTTGTGATCAATATAATGGCACAGACTAAATATTGGTGCAGTACTACATATTAAATAAAATTTTCAGTGTACTTGAAAATCGTTAGCAAACAAGTCGTGTAGAACTTTATTTTGTTTGAATAAAAGACTATTTTGTGCATAGTAAGTTTACTAATCTCTATATCCTATCTATTTATCAATTTTTGAAGTTTGAAAAAAAAAGATTGAAACTAGTAACTTGACTTCGTACTCAACAGGTTTTCTCGGGTAACCAAGATCGAAACTCCATTGTGATTAATGTGTTTCCCAGCGGACTAAGGGCACAGTATGTCAGAATTTACCCCAAGACGCACACCGGTGCAACTGCAATGAGAGTAGAACTTTACAAACTACACAGCTGTGCCAAAAGTAGGTAATCATTGCTTCATCTGCATGGCCAGGCAGTGTTGTATTTGTCAAATAAAAAAATGTATCTGTCACGTTCTTGTAACTGCACTTTCACTTTGTTTTATTTGCTTTGTTTGTTTTGATTTCTTTGTCTTATTTGTATCATAATTTAACCAATATATCAAATATATCTGTACTTTATAATTATTTAATATGTACATTTTTTCATTTTTTATAGAAGAAGATACACCTCCTTAATGTGATAATTTACTTTTTCAGGACAAACCTATTTTATCCCTTGTGTATTTTCTTGTAATTTGTGTTATATTATAATTCTACAACAACAGTTATTTTATATTTACATGTTTTTTAAAAATGCTTTCTTTGTTTTATTTACAATGGTCACTTAAAGTAGCTTTTCCTAATATTGCCTTCACAGCATGCGTGCGACCCCTGGGAATGGAAAACCGTAACGTCTCCGATTCACAAGTTACGTCCTCAACCAGGAGGAATTTATTTTCTTCCGCTTGGAGGGCCAGGTTGAATCTAAAGCGGCACGGCCTGTTCAAGGGGGCCTGGTCCTCGCGTTATCAAGACTCCCATCAGTGGCTACAAGTTATCTTTGAGAAAGTGGTCACAGTAACTCACATAGCGACTCAGGGACGCCAGGACTTGGAAGAATGGGTGACAACATACAGTGTATCGTTCAACGTTTTCTCCAACAATAGTTTGTTTATTCCGTATCGCCAGGGAAAGGTAAACTGGATCATGTACTTACTGTTGTTTTTCATTTATTTATTTTTTTTAACAACATTTTATTTAACGGTTTTTGCGTTGACAAGTGCGGGTGCAAAGGAAATTATAAAGTGGTAACAAAAGTGTGCAAAATATATTTTAAAAAAAATTGATTTAAGTTACAAGTTTCGCTATAAAGGTGCTGAAGATAGTTAAATGATTTAAATTACGAAATTAAAATGTGTCTTTCTGTTAGAGACAAAATCACGAGCACGAGAGAAGCGTTTGAGTGGCACGAGGCGAAGTAAATCAAAGATCAATTCCGGTTCCCGGGCATACGTTTTTTCAAACTGGACATCGAGCGTACCTTACACAAGGTCGTGTCTTCCTTGCACGCGTTCTTATAAGCCAAAGATCGTGTGTAGCTTTCACACCTTATAAACCAAAGATCGTGTGTGGCTTGCACACGTTCTTATAAGCCAAAGATCGTGTGTGGCTTGCACATTTTTTTTTACACCAGAATGTATACTATGATACCATGCAAGTTGTAATGTTCAAAAGGAACCGCAATTTGTTGTTGTTGTTGTTGTTTTGTTTAATTTTTAGTGTTTGGATAGTACATTTTGATTTGTTTTCTTTCTCTGGTTTTATATTTTTTATCTAGAATTTAACAGGAAACCAAGATAAGAACACGGTTGTTGTCAATGTTCTGATGCCCCATATAACATTGGAACGTATACGTATTCATCCAACAAGCTGGTATGGACGTATTTCTATGAGAGTGGAGTTTTACAAATGCAAAGAAGGTATCAGAATTGAAAATAAGATAGATTCGGGGTTTTTTTCAGTTTAGATGAAACAGGTTCAATTTTTAATTCTTCGAGGTAGAATCCCAAATATCAGCGCTGCTAGAGGGTTTTATTCAAATCCAAAATACCCCACATGGAAAATAATCACAAAATTATGTAATAGTATAGTTAAATCATCAGCCAGTAACTACTATCATGTTGTAGTAATGCCATGAAAACCATCATATCACTCAGCATCTTGGGTTTTACAATTTTATCCCCGCTTTCCCCATTAGTGTTTTTTTGTATCAATTTTGCAGTCTTAGAATAACCGCTTTTGGCCTGAACCTCCCAATTACTCCTAATTTCTACAAACCTGAGTATCAATACAATACATAACATTTAAAAATATAGCTGCAATTTCTTGTTTATTTTTTAAAAATTAGCATTGGCTCAAGTTATCACATTTCCTTTCACACACTATGAATATTGATTAAAAAGACAAAGTCCAGCCTCGAAAAATTTGCCAGAACTGATGACAATTAACTACTTGTACTAATAAAACTTATTGTATCGTATTGTATTGTTTTAAAAGGAAACTATACACTCTTCATAACTACCTTTGTTGTTACGTATACACAGGTTTGACCCACATAGAATTCGTTTTCTACGATGTAAAGTGGTTTTGGAGTGTTTTTATTAGATTTGTAATACACTAAAAAAAAAAAACAGCCTCGCCGAAAAAAAACGCAAGAGGTTAAAGAGCACAAGAAAAGTAAACAAGAGAACTTTTGTTTTAAAACACAAGTTTAACAACCAATTTTTCACCCGCAGTGCTAGTTTCGACGGAACAAAGTATAGTCGAGATACGTTCTGCGGGAAGGAAAAAAGGAAAAACCACTACAAAGGTAACTTTTTGTTTAGATTTAGGCGTGTTGAGAAAACCCGTGTGTGTGTCGGGGGGGGGGGGGTTGCGAGGTAACTCCTTCACTTGACATTTGTAGGGGTGTGCAGTGGCAGAGAATACGATTTTCGAGCCGATCTAGTCTGAATTAGGTGTATATTTCGCACATTTGATCCGCGATTAGGTATAATTGTTTTGGTAGAAATTGAGTAGAGAAGAGGTGACACCTATGATCAAAATATAATATATATATTAAATAATAATATATACAACAAAAATTTAACTAACGCTACACTTTATAATCTTGTAATCAGCGGCCGAGGACCAACCCTAAGACCGAACCTACGACTTCAAGTGCTTCTTCGACTTCCACCACTGAGGCAAAAACACATTTGTCTTCGACAAGCCAGCCTAAAACACAACGGTCCTCGACCATGCAGCAGGAAACGCAACAAACAACACCTACATTGAATGATTCAAACGTCTCCGATACTAGAAAAGACAGTCAACAATATAGCAGTCAGCAGTATGAATACAGAAGACCGGACGATGTGACAATTGCAGCTTCTGTAACAGCTGCACAGTTAGCAATAGCGAGTTTTATTTTGATGATGTACATTTTGAACAAAAGAAGAATGTTAGAAAGGTATTTATACTTTGTAGGTAACAATCCGACTTATTTGAGCATCATTTGCAATTTATCACTTTACGACTTACTACCTCCGAGCAAAGCTAGAGCTCCCATTATGCTTTGCGACCTTTGTATTGAGCTTTTTACATGTTATCTTTATAAATCGCTGTATTTACAACAAGCAGAAACTTTAATAACGACTTTGTAATGTGATATCTTACTTTTGCTGTTTTCCAACTCTAGGACATATGTTCAAGAAAAACCAACAGGTAGGTAGTTACTGCTCTGATCAGTTTTTCTCTCAACCTGCAGAACATGAACAGCACAAAATCAGATTTCAAATATTGATATACAATTTTTATGACACAACTCAGAACAGTTTTAACGTTACGACATGTAAACGTGTGTTGATTACATGCTTATTTTAGTAGTAATAGTAATAGTAATAGTAATAGTAATAGTAATAGTAATAGTAATAGTAATAAGTAATAGTATTAGTTATAATAGTTTAGAAATCAGTATTCTCAGATGTATTCATATTCTGCTTACAAGTCTCTTAGTAAAGAGGTGATTTTATGAAGTTTGTCGTTTGCTCGTTTGTTAAATTTGCTAATTTTGGTGTTTGTCATTCTTGTGAGGGGCTTCGTTACCTAATTTGATTAACTGTGCAAGTCCAGTCGTTTCCTGCTTTTGTTGCTGGCTAAGTGCTTTAAGTAAAGGGAAGACGTGAGGATTATAAAAATGGCTCAAAAAATGTCTTTCTATAGAAGCTTTTTTGTATAACGCAGGTCACGTGGTTAATGGCGTTACCCTCGACAACAGACCTGCTTCCACTCTCAGCACAGATAGCCATCGTATGGATCATTTCTACCAGTCCCTGCTCACGAAAGATAAGGAAGGTCGAACTTGGAGCCGGAAATATCAAGGATTAACAACGTCATATCAACGAGAATCATCCGGTAACTGCCAATCATTGTTTGCTTATCTTTCCTCTAAATGAGTCTTAAACTTCAGTTTTGGAACGTGATTCCCGAATGCTGCATGCATTTCACCAAATCACGTGTTATAGAACAGTAAGTACTGTTCTTATGATATAGTTTGATGTATTTTAAAAATTACTGCCTCTTTTAAATCAGTTATGATAGATTTACTTTTGTTTTGTCCATTACGTGATTTGAATGTATGCTACTTTGTATCCTATTTGCGTTCGACGAAGGAGAACGCATACTAATCTATCGCTGCTCGCGGGCTCAGGCTTGAATCTATACCGAGGTACGACCGGAGATATGGAAAATGCCTCGACTTCATGTGTTATTTGCGAGTCTGCACATGGCAGGGACAACAGTCAGTGTTCCTGTAGCGATTTATACGTGTGTGTAGAAGGTCGAAATTAAGGTTATGGTTGTGGTCATATAAATGTAGAACGGGGCTCTTCTATTTGTATGACAACGAGTTACAATAAGAAGTAATTTACAGCCTCACACCACATCAGATGACCAGTAACTTACTCTTGCGAAACCGCAGTATGTGTTAAGCTTTTTCTTATTTTTTGTGTTCCACACTAAGACTTTCCTTTTTTATTCCAGATATCAGTAATAAGCCGGACGTCTACAGCTACGCGGCTACTGACATCTGTGTACCCCCAGCGAAGCGAAACAGTGACGTAGTACTATCCAAACCGTTTCTGACCAGCGGTAATGCCCATGACGCACACGACAACCCCGGCTGGGTAAACGAAGAGAATAAAGATGAAGTTCAGCAAGATCTCGTATTGGAGCCAGTTTATGAATCTGTTGATAGAGCTCTTAAACTCAAAAGTAGCTCTGAAGAATCATCGACCCAAGAGCCGTCTTATGATATTGTTGAAGGTCCAGACCCTGAAATACCGGAGTCTAACGTATATAATGTGCTGGAAGGCCCTGATCCCGACGGCGACCCTGACGACGAACAGTCGCACATTTATGCCGCAGTTGATAACGGGGAGGTCGTGTCAGACGATGAAAATTCGTGCGACCGAACGTACGATGACCTAGAGCAGTTTAGAACAAATACAGAACAACAAGGCAGCACTGAAGAGACGGCCAATCGTCGTTTGTCTATTGCAATATAGGTGTGCATCCAATTTCAGGCCCTAATTTGTTGGCAAAAGGAAGAATTTAAAATACTTTATAGCGACAGAAAGAAGGACATGGCTGAAGCGAAACTTTGCAGATCTACATATTGTTATCAAATCTATGTGGAGAAATATGCAACTTGGCTAAAAGTAGAAATGAAATGTGCTACTGGCACACATTAACTTTGCTAAGCTCAGAGGGTACGACATTCAACCCGTAATCGGACCAATCACTGAGAACCTGAACTCCGACGTAAGTCATTTCTACATTACAAAAATGTCCGAATTTTCCTAAAAGTTAACAAGGAATTCCAGACTGACAAGCCAGATCAAAACGCAAACACCATGCACTTGATAGTTTCAGCCGAGTCAAAAATGGTAAAATATTTATAGAGGTGAGACATCCGTAAAGGGCGAGACCGAAGATACTGGAATTGAACTATCCCAAGACAGTACAGTCGAAGTAAAACGGTTGTCAAATGAAGCGGGAAACTGCCCATAGCTGAACTATAAACGCTGTTTATAGTCAGCACAGTGTATATCCAGTGTTCATGTTTGTTGTAATATTGTTTCAATGTATGGATGCAGACATGCAATCATGCAGAAACACTTCTGTACTCATTTTCTGTCGGCATCTGGTTTAGTTAGAGATCGTTTTGTTGGATTTTTGCTGCCACAATTTTTCCGTATCAAAACTAACCTTCCACTTGTTTACTATTGTGGTATCTCATTTGTATCCCCAAAGAAATCCAAAAAGTTTTTCCATGTCATACAGTGTCTTTTTAAATTTTTATCAAACTCCAGAGCAGAAATTAATAAAGTAAAATTCTTAATCATTTCAAAATAAAAAAAAATATGAACTGTAAAGCATGTCTGAGTAATTTACCCCTCCACACCTTACCCATGAACCCCCCGCCCCCTCCCTACTCCTCCTTCAGAAACAAGTTTTTATTTAGTGTGTAAAATACCAGACAATGTAGATGGTAAACGTAGGTATTTCCCATTATACCTGAAGATGAATCTCGCAGTTTTCTTGGACAATTTGCTTCAAACATTATTACGTCTATACAAAGTCTTGTGAGTCCTTTCTCTGAAAAGAAAAGAAAAGGAAAGACAAATATTCTAATTGTCAATTATATGATTAAAAGGTTAAAAATTGTAGCTGCCCAATTTCCAATATTTCTTAGCCGTTATGCATGGTCTTAATTATAAGGTAAGATCAGACACTAAGCCGATAGTTATAGACAACTTTTATAATGGTAAATAGCCTATTTGCTTCTCTCCCAAGATGTAAAAAAAATTATTTAATTGTTGATAGCTATCTCAGAGACAGGAAAGTAGTTTTGTTTTTGAAATGGAGTACTCATTCGTTACCGATAACTGGATTTTTGGCAGTTGTTTTTCGTGCCTTCGGAGGCGCATACAGGGTTTTTTAGTTAACTGAGAGCGCGACTTAGTGTTTGAGACAGAAGCCTTTGTGAACCGCTGATGGTGGTCTGACTAAGAGCTTTAACCCCCACGCATGCAGACTAATAGTCTCCGGCCTTCGCTGCGAAACGGGTGAGAAATTGCAACAACTTGTGGATTGATAGTTTGCCAAAAATATTGGCTCTGTCGGCTTTGGAAAGACTTCCTGTACGCGTAAAATAGCGTAAACGCTGATTATAAAAATAGGCATCGTGACTCGAAACTCGAAAAAGCGTGGGTAATTGTGATACGTGGGTGTCAGTCCAAACATGATAGATATTGAACTCTATTACTAGTAACGAACACTGTTTCTCTGTATTTATCCTGTTAGCCATTTGGTTGAAGTTCGAGTTACCATCAAGGTTATGACTTACCATCATACCTGGTAATATAAAGCAGAGTCCCAACTAAACACTCCGAAGTTGTAAATCTGTACTTTGAGTAAATTACCTATAACTATCGTATTACGTAAAACCACGTCACTTTAAACCAAATAGGGACGGAACTCTACGTAATAGCTCTCTTATGATGTGGTCGTTCAAGTATCCCTTTGTATTAACTTGTTTTCATGGTTTCGAAACGAAACAATATCTCACATCATTTCATGTGCCACTTAAGATTTTGTTTTTTAAACTTCACAAAAGTCAATTTCTCGTTCCATTTATAGTTTACACCTGAACATCAGTTAACAAGCTTCCTTCTTTTCACTTGCTTCATCCGTTCTTTTCATTCGCACCGTCCGCGATAACCTATGATAATTAATATACTAGTTTTTTTTGTTTTTTTTTTGTTTTTTTTTAATCTTAAAGTAAGAGTTCCGGTAATAAAAACTAGTATTGACACACTTAAACTAAACATGGCGCTTATGGGAATATGTCGTCAGATATTGTGGGTACGGCTGCAAACATAAGTAATATATAACAATCTCTTAAGTAAATTAATGTATCTTTTAAAGCTTTTATGAGCATTATGTTAGATTTGGTTTGAGAAAAATGAACGGTAATATTAATTTCTTATTTTGACTCATGATCAAAGGAATCGAAGGTTATCCCTTATTCAAATGTCGTTACTTTCTTCCCCACCTCGTTCAACTCATTCCGGTATACGTATACATAGTTTTATAAAAACAAAGCAAGACTCAATCGAAGCTGGATATACAAGAGATTGACCATCAGTGATGGCGTTGAGAATTTTAGTCAATACTCCTTGTTTTCTCACACTGATTTTTTTGCCAATGAAAACGCCAACTGCCCTTTTTGGTAAGTAATATGTGTATGTGTTTTAGACTGACAGACGATTTTTTTGAGTTTACAATAATCAGGTTATAAACTTACTTTTCTCTGCGTGAATCAAAAACCTAAAACTGTGTCAGTTCGCATCGCTACCACTGGACACGACCAACAGTACCTTTCGCTCTTTCACCCAGACGTAACTTTTGTGCATTTTGAAATTCCTTTGCTTTTTTTAGTGGTACATTAAACGTTTAATAATTTGTCCCTTATGAATCAGTGAGCAAGTAATATGTGCATAGATATTTTTTTGAGTTAAAAGTAATCCACTTATAAAGTTGTTTTCCTTGCGAGATTCATAAACCTAAAACTGCGTCAGTTCGTATCACTACCACCGCGGGCACTGCCAACAGTTCCTTTCGCTCTATCACACAGACGTAGCTTTTGTACATTTTGAAATTCCTTTATACGTTTCCTTTACTTGTTTTAGTGGTACATTAAACATTTAATGATTGGTCCCTTATGAATCAGTGAGTAAGAAATGTGTGCACGTGTACATAAACTTGTAGATAATTTTTTGAGTTAATAGCAATCCACTTATAAATTTGTTTTCTCTGCGTGAAACAAAAACCGAAAACTGCGTCAGTTCGTATCACTACCACCGCGGGCACTACCAACAGTTTCTTTCGCTCTATCACGCAGATATAGACGTAGCTTTTGTACATTTTGAAATTCATTTATACGTTTCTTTTGCTTTGTATAGTGGTAAATTATACATTTAATGACTTGCCCCTTTTGAAACAGCGAGAACTGCTTGATGTTCCCCAAAACAAAGTCTCGCGGACACGTAGAAATGAAGGTGAACAAAACTCGTTGTTTCTTAGTCTTATAAGGGGCCAAATTTCATTGAGTAATTTGATATTCAGTGGAGGTTCATATCCTGCAAGTGAATCAAATGGTGTTCCGAATTTTTGCCTGGTTTTATAAAAAAAATCAGCCAACTGTTCAGCCGTTCTTCTTTCTATGCTCTTCTAAAATTGACGATCTCTTTTCGAGCATGTTTTTTCATGTATTGAGAGGTTTTAGCTGCTCTTTTAGTGACAATGAAATATGCACGTGTTTTTGAGTAGCTGAGCAATTCCGTCTGCTTTCATATAGCAGCGATTTCTCTGAAGAATCAGAATTTGAAAAGACGGTTTATTTTGGTCAAAATTCCGTTAGTATCCACCGCGGCGTCGTGTCGTCTTTTTTAAATTCCCGCTAAATTCCAAATTTTTTAGTAGTGGTAAACAACACACCCCCCTGTACCATCAACTAATAGAAATATGTGATATACTTAACACGCATTGATCACGTGATAGCGGACGACACATGCTTGATCTCTTCACTTCTCGTGCAGGTCTTGGGTCATTAACTGATCAATACTTATACATTTTTACGTAATTACTTCGCCATGTCTGGTGGTATAGTTTCCTCTCGGAGTTGTCTGTGTCCAGTTATAGTAATTCTATTCACAATTAGAAAACTATCATAACTATAATAAAGAAGCTTTAATGTATAAATACGTCCTCGCATTTTTTGAGGGAACATTTATGTTTTTAGTGTTCTGCAGTTTTCAGTCTTCATTGAATGTTAATTACAAACTATATTATTTAATTTGCCCCAGTTTCAACTTTTACGTCAGTTTTCTTTTTACTTTTTTAAAACCCACCACAGATATGTCAACGGTGCCAGTATTTTCTGTCTTAAGCAAAGTGGAAATATCATTTCGTTAACTGATTTCGACTGGTTGCAAGTGTTAAAGCTCTCACAGCCAACTAGATTTGCAAGTTATTGTTGATAGTGGGACTGAGGTGGGGCAAAACGTTATGATAATAGTCTGTTCGCATGTCAAATTGT
>JAOBYF010210545.1:0-10282 GCA_025403605.1 Parazoanthus darwini | reverse complement strand
GTAGAAATGAGTCTATGGTCATTGCAGTCAGTGGTAATTTGGAATGCGAAACTGGACTATTAGTTATGAAGAGCATGTTTCGGGATGTTTGATCTAAAGCAAAACCTATGTTGATACTGGTGTTCCTATTCGTATAATCGAATTTGTATTCGTAGAGGTGAATCAGTGTAACGCGAGTTCGTGGTGAAACGTTAAGTACAAGGAAGAAATACTCAATTTGTTTTGAGTAAAGGCAGTTCTCAACACCACAGTGTTCTTCTTTACCTGATGCTCTTTCTTGACACCATGACCTAGCTGCCCGTGATCGTTAAACCCCCACGTGTACACCTCCCCAGATTCCGTGAGCGCCACGTAATGCCAATTACCGCACTGTATCTGCACAACAGAAAATACCAAGTAAAGGCCTCAAACAACCGGCAGCTGTCACAAATACGGGACAAAACAATCTTAACAAAGTTACAAAGGCCCGGCGGAAGCGGTCCAGTCGGCCGTGGCCGGTCCAGCTTTTGAGCTTGGCCCCTTTTTATTCAAAATTTCTGTGAACTTTTCAAAATCAAAAGTGTATACAATAATAAGGCGCCATCTTCTAACAAAAAAAGCGACAAATTGCGACAGCGGCACTCAACCTACGCACTTGGGATACGCGACACTTGTTCGAAGTACTCCAACCACATGCAATTTTTTCCTTTCATTTTTTCGTTAACTCTCTCTGCGAATGCGCCAAATGTGCGTTTTAGAGAAGCTAAATTCCAGAATTTCCCGGGGGAGCACGATCCCCTGATTCCCCTAGTATACTCGCGCCTGCAGCGCTCGATCCTATTTTAGCCGGACCAACTCTGAACTGCTTCCGCCGGGCCTGTTACAACCACAACGTTGCTGCTAAACGAGTCGAAAAACGATGCTGCGCGTTTTACATCCCCGGTACAAAACCTGTCTCGCAACGAAAAAATGTGTTGCAAGTTGCAAACGTGTGTTGCAGAAAGTAGAAGACCGCTCCACGTTTTACCACTCCAAAGCAAACTTGTTTTGCAACAAGTTTGCTTTCCGGCGCTCCTGATTGGTTGAGAGTGTCAGTCATGTCAAAGGGGCTCCAAGATCATTCGTGGTGCAAAACCAAACAAAATATCGTAGGGAGAAGTTTAATAAGAGATTTCGCCTTTGTTCAACTCGCTTTGCAGCAATGTTGAGACAAGTTGCACGCTTTTGTTGCTCGTATTACCGTAGCTTTATAGATAACAGGGAGTTTAAGAGTCTAGTACGGCTACGGCTACCAAGAAGGAGCAAAACAAAAGGGCTTAATTAACGAAGACAATTCACTGCACGTGAACATGTACCAAACTGACCATCTGGCCACCGTCGAGTCCGAAGTTTCAACGTGAAAACCACTGATTTGGGGTTTCTGAAGAACGTAAACGTGAACACCCAAATTGTTCCGTTATCAGTTCTGTTTTACAACCAGGGTCTGCAGTTCAGTCGATTTGTACTTTTTCGTGAAAATCATAATACGAAAGAATGGATAGCAACCGAAAGCAAAGAGAAAAACAGAAAGCTGGTTTTCAGTAGACGTTTTCTGAACCGTAGTCGTATTAGCTTCTTAAAGTCCCTATTGGCTATTGAGTGGCCGGGTAAAAGTTTGTGTTCGAGTGACCATAAAACTAGTAACAGTAGGTCTTCCACAGGCAAAAAAATGGTACGCTAGGGATAGACCAACCTGCTTCATCCTTGATGTGAGACCGCAGTCCATTTGGACGGGTACAAAGCGATGAGAAGTCACTTGACCCGACTTTGTTCCTGGTGGCTGCCGTTTCGCACGGAATTCCTGTCTCTGAAAAGTCATAAAACAGAATTGGTGGTTTGCACTTAATCCTAAGGGATTCAAATGACAAGGGCATGGAGGCCATGTTGCTTTCACTAGCCTTACAGTCCTCGGTACTAAAAACTAGCAATTAGAAATCTAAATTAAAACTAGTGATATTACTATATGATATACGAAAAAAAGTTAGTGTCATTGATGAAGCTTTTGCATCGACCTTTTTTAGCGGACGGTATGACATCCAAAATTGCTTGCTTCCTTCTTTCCATTTCAGTTTTGCATTCTGTTTGCGTGTCTAAATATACAGACTGTGATCATCGAGGCAAAAACTTGGAGCCAAAATACTTACAGCGTGTTCAGGGTATGATACAAAGGTCATCAATAAATACTTTGGAGCCTTCAGCTAAACTTGTATGATTAGAAATAAAAGGTTTGCGCGCACTGAGACCAAAACTTACAATCGAAACACTTTTAAAAAAGTTTGTTTAAGCTGTGTACAAAAAAGGTTTTTAAAAAGTGTTTTGAGTCTTCGGTTACACATGTCGGATCCTTATCATTTGATGAAGGCCAAAGTTTCCCATTAACACTCGACATTACAATAAGTCAACTGCTGAAGAACGCCAAACGTACCATGTGGAACCTGAAATAGTGAGGACTCCTCCCCCAGTTGTACACTTTCTGGTCCTCAGTCACGGCAACCTAAACGTGGTAAATAAAACCAAGACGATCAACTGCGCGCATGCGCACATGAATAACGTACAACGCTGACATCTGCAGAGCTGTAACCAAAATTTCAAAAGGAGCGAAACCATAATTAATAAAGCAAACGGGTAAATAATCTCGGCCAGTTTCTTTGTTACACGTTTTTGTTGTCTTATTCTTTTGTTTGTTGACCTTAATGGTGCACGAAACACAAAAGGTGCAAATGCAAGTGAACACCTAACCGGTAGAAACATTTTGGGTCACACATTGTACAAAGCAATGTGCACTGTCACGGTTTGTTCAACATAAAACAAAGCAGCTTTATGCAATTTTTGTCGAGATTCACAACCAGTTAGCTCTGTCAACTATGAACAAATACAATAAAGGTTGCGGAAGCGGTTCTTTGCACTTCAAAACTTTCGTTGTAGTTCAACTGGAGTTTAAAGTAATAGCATTGCACCAAGTATCATTCAACGATCGAACAAGAAAAGAAGGTGTGAGCCCCCATCGTCTTTGCGAGCCTGGCAATGCACTTATCAAAATGCTTATTCAAGTTTCCAGACATAAATCTGTACACTTCACTAGCAGTAAAGAAAAATGGCCAAAAAACATTCTTGAACATTTTCACTTGATTAAAGCAGCAACTTTATAAACGTAATGTAATAATAGTTATAATAACAATAACAATAACAATAACAATAACAATAACAATAACAATAACAATAACAATAGCAATAACAATAACAATAACAATAACAATATCAGTAATAATGGTGCTACCCGGAAGGCGTATCCACAGAATGGCTCTTCATCCATCCAGGAGACCAACGGCTTAACGTCCCTGTCCAAGGACGGTGCGTTGAAAGAAGGTCACCCAAATTTTCAACCCCGAGGCAAAGCCGGGAATTGAACCCGGGACCTTCAAGTTAGCAGTCCGACTGAGCTAACGTCGTACGCATGTACCGCGTAACCGCGACTTAAGCCAGTTCAATGTGCAGTTAACTGGAGTTTCGGCAAACACTTCTATCATTAACTGGTTCGAACACCATTTTACACAGCGATATACCAACCAGTTAAGGCAAATTAACGACATTTTTGGCTTTATTTCAGCAAATACTTGAAGATAGTCTTCACAACGTACTATTCTAACTAAACAGAGTTTCCTTTCATCATTAAAACGTTCTTTGGTTTATGTAGTATAAGAAATATCATGCAACTATGCGATTCTTTATCTTACCGTTTCGAATGACCCGCAACACACAAGATAAACTCTTTCGTTCTTCAACGCTTCCACTACTTTCGGAAAAGGTTGTTTGAGATTTGATCCATGACCAACTTGGCCGTACAAAGCTGCGAACCAAGGAAAACATTGGCAGCTTTTCAGATATAATAATCACTACTAATAGGGTAAAGCAATGTTGTACGAGAGCTTCATTAGCAACGCACGGACATCATTACATCGTCTAATACACAACAAATAAACCAGTTAGTATTGATATCAATTTAATAAAAAGAAAACAAAATAAAACAAAGGGTTAAGAGTATTACATTTCAGGAAAAGTGCATGTAACAATTTTGCTGAATACAAAAACGTGTTATTTATCATTGGAGACCAACATCAAATCAATTGGTGGGACAACAGCCTCGTTTACTGAAGCGGTTGATGGCATATTTTGTATTTATAGGAATTAAGACTTTGTTTTGAGTATTAAAAAGCAATATTAAAAATTACTTTCATTTTCGTAACATTTCTTGCTGTTCTCCAAGCAACAATTCTTCAGTGTTAAGATATGGTTAACAAAAAGAATAACAACAAGTTAAATAGTAATTAACTTACCTCCTCCAAATGTCAACACTTTTCCCTGTAATGGTACAGTTTATAATTAGATCGATGCTTAATTACAGCTGGGAAGATATTATCTCATAGAAGGGCAACAAAGCCAAACTATTTGTAACTGCAAGTTTACACGAGACAAACTTAAAAGTTTCTCTGATGGGACACGTTAAGAAAAGTTAAAATATGGTTTGTGTTTTAATTGTATAACTACGACACATTATAACGCCATTTCGAAAAAAGTGTTCCCATGTAAAAATGCAATGCCCAGAC
Organism: Parazoanthus darwini; assembly: GCA_025403605.1. Lineage (NCBI taxonomy): Eukaryota > Metazoa > Cnidaria > Anthozoa > Zoantharia > Parazoanthidae > Parazoanthus > Parazoanthus darwini. Next base: position 5,660 of record JAOBYF010210545.1, on the reverse strand, counting down.
CTCAAAGCATGATGGGAAACATAATTTCGCCAGTTACAAAGCTTGTAATAGCCTCAAAAGCAACAGCCTTATTCCCTTCGCAGCTGGCCCCTCGCGGTAAAGCTAAGTCGGCAATGACCTGAGTTATCAAGATGACGTAGCTTTATGCTTTCTGCTTTGCTAGTCTCGTTAATGGATGATGTGCAATGTAAAATATGGGGATCTTTTAATTCCTTTCGCGACTGGTAAAGCACTTTGCAGTTAGCAACGTTCATGAAATAGCTGTATATAAAACGTACTAGGTATTTACTTACCGTTGACGTCAGAACAACAGTATGCGAGTACCCAGCTGCCATTTGTATGACGTCATTCATGGCAAGAGTTGACACGTGACTTGGTAGAAGGGCGTCCTCGATATTCCCCAGTCCCAGCTGTCCGTGGACACCCCAGCCCCATGTCCACATCCTGTTGTCTGAGGACAGCGCCATGGAGTGGTAGTGTCCACACGAAACAGCAATGCATTCCTTACCAGATAGCTCCGTGACGTAGACTGGCCGGGTGTGTTGTTGGGTGTCTCCCTGGCCCAGCTATTGATCAGGACAGTCACGACATTAGAAAGTGTAACCCTGAAACCCTGGACAGTAACAAATGCCCGCAAAGCATCGTGGTTGTAAAGGCAACTTTAAAGTAGCTGTTTATGTCTTATCAGAGTTGGAAATAGATACAAAATTTTAATGTAATACGAAGAAATACATTTACAAACTGGTTTGGTCTACCACAGATGCACAACATGCAACTATTTTGAAGCACAATTGCACTGACTTAAGGTCACTGAAGCTCTTACAGTGTAACTAGAGTATGTTCGGTGTGAAGAATTAACCGTCTGTAAAAACGTGCATAGGAAGAAAGGTAATACAGACAAATTCCTAGATGTAACTTGGTTATTGCTAGATATATTCCATTTTAATTTTTTCCTTTCTACCAGCTTTCGTTTAGGACCTTTCAATGAGGCTTATTCACTACTTTCATAATTTGCTCCAGTGACCATAAACAATAACTTCAAGTCGAGGTCAAGTTCCACGTTCTCATGGCAACTAGGGCGTATTATGAAAGTGGTCATGAATGCTTTAGTGAACATGCTCACAAACACCACTCCTGATGAAAGTTGATCCTCCACGGTAAGAAGCTGTCCTGTTAGTACAATTTGTCCTTGAAATGAGCAAAGTAACAATGAGGATGGAGGTATCTCGTATGCCGCGAGACGAGTTAGAGATTATCAGTGAAGGGAACTACGACGTAAATATTGATGATTTGCGTGGCACGATGTTGCATACAAAAGGAAAATAATTACTAACCTGACCATATTCTGATGAACCCCAGGCGTACACCTAAAGAAATATAGATTCGTAACTTAAAAAGAATAGTCAAGTTCCTCGACTTGGTGTTGAATATACATAAATACCAACGAGAACGATCAGAAGTCCGAGCCTACAAACAATACACAGAGTTGTAAATAGTCCATAAATACATTGGTGTTTATGAGTATTAAACATCAAGTTGAAGCCAACGGTGTGAAAACGAATCTATAGTCATTGTAATCAGCGGCAACTACGAATACGCGACTGGACTATTGAATTAAAGTTAGACAAGGAATGTAACTAAATCAGAAAAATGTTACAAAGTTAATGTCTACGAAATACGATAGAAAGTCACCAACATGGGAAAAAAATGATAAACCTTAAACAATCGTGTGTAACCCTTAGATCGCAAGGAGCTAGTAAACAAACCCATCGTTCTTCAAGCCGAATGTCTTAAGTTTTGTCGACCTAAACTCACTACAAGAGAAAGACAGGAGCATGATGAACTACTAAAGAAGAACACGTCAAAACGTCTTACCCCGTCCTTGCACAGTGCTATGGTGTGCTCGACGCCACAGGCCACTGATAACACTTTGATCCTACAAACACAACGCTTCACTTTAACTGATTCGCTCCAACAGAGGATGTCCAAACATCGTTAAAGAGTAAATAAAATGATATGAATGTGTTAAGATAATGTGCTCTACAAATTCCCAAGTAATATCTTCTAAGCGAAAGCCCTAGAAAGGAACTCGAGAACACTTTATCTTAACACATTCATATCACAATATCTGTTTATTAGTGCTCAACGGCCAAACCTGACTGGTCACCCCCTTACCTGTCGTTAAAAAGCAGTCTGCTTACACAGTTCTAAAAGTGCTCGGCAAAATACATTACTTGACAAAACAATTACTACAAATACTTATAACACAATTCTGTATTAACCCCTGCAAGCACATTCTAGCTGGCTTAATTATATTTAAGGGCAGCTGAAACGAGAAATAGTTAAAAGTGCTGAAGCGAATTGCACATAAAATAGCCTAAGACTGCAAAGACTGTGACTGATGAATCTCGGAAAAAGAGCTTTTCATCTAAAGAAATTGTCGCAGTCTGAATGTATTTCGACTACATATCTTAAGTAACTAGTTGTTCAATGCATCATTCTTCCAAAGAATATTTCAAAGAATAACTGTTCCTTGAACACCGAATGGCAATTAAGTCAATTCAAGTTTCCCAGCCGTCTTGTGAACTTGGCTTTCAGTTTACACGATGTTAGCAAGAATATCACCAATGTTTCCAAAGTTTCTGCTACGTTTGTATAATGTAAAAAGTTGTCTCACACTTTCTAAGTGCTGCGACTGTATCACGTACAGAGACGTTTCACAGTAGTTACCTGTGCATGTGCAATATCTCAACTCTGAAGGGCACAGACTTGCCTTCCTCCTCAATCAAGTCTCCATGGCCCAACCTGTTAGAAATGCAAACACAATAAATTAAGGCTGTTTTCATTACGTGCACTGCAGGGGAGACAGAGGATTTATATTTAAAGGGAAAAATTTTTTAGATTCCCCAAAGTCTTTATCTATCTATATCTACCTGGAAAGGCACGCCCTCCAACAGAGGCTTATGTGCCCCGTCAGCAGTCGTCGGTCAAGGTCTTCAATTGGTATTGATAGCAGCAGCATCTCTCTTGAAGGCTTCAAGAGAGGATGCTGCTGCCACGGCGGCCGGCAACGACGTTAAATAAAGTTTAGTAGTAGTTAGTAGTTTAGCAAGTTGTTCCATTGTTTAATTTTTCTAGGTAAGAAGCTTTGCTGAATAAAGGTCTTAGTTTCAGATGGAAGAATAAACGAATTAGAGTGAATCGCGAAACAAAATTTTACAACTCCTCCCCTCCTCTCCTACTTTAATGCTTAGATAAAAAGAAGCACTCACCACCCCACCCCCATATTACAAACAACTTTTAAGATATACCATGTGTTAGTGGTATGTTGAGACAGGCACCGAAGATGGACACATCCAGAGGAGTTGTTACATCCTCAGCAATTCTTTTAGGTCCCTCCCTAAACTGGAATAGCAGAGTGTTGGAGAAGCGAGACCTCCGGTTTAATGGGGTTATCCGCGAGGGCATGAAGAACTGACCATTTGCAGAAGATAGAAGCAGAGACAGCAACTGCTCTTCAGTTATTTAAGGACCCTGAATGTTGGTCCTGCTCGGGCTCGAACCGCCAACCTAGAACTAATGTTCCCCTCGCCTACCCATCTGGCATTTCCACCAAGCGCTCACATCTCTCACTGAACTAACTACAGGTATCATCAGTATATATTTCAACCAAGAAACGTTACCCTCATAAAACTTCCCTTCCGGGATTTGGCCCAAATAAAAGCACCTCCGTTGAACTGCCATTATTATCTTTTTCAGCTACGTAATGCTACTCTCACGAACCTTTCCTTTCTGGAGTTTCCTCAAAGTAAAAACATCTTCCTTTGAACTGACTACAAGTGTCATCAGTATCTATTTCAATCAAGTATATGTAATGTTACCTCACCTTCCCTTCTAGAGTTTCTCTATGGTAAAAACATCTCCCGTTGAGCTGACTACAATTGTCACAAGTATGTATTTCATTAAGAAATATTACCCTCACCTTCCTTTCTGGGATTTTCCCCATGTGTAAACATCTCCCGTTGAGCTAACTTCAACTGTCACAAGTATTTATTCATTAAGAAATGTTACCCTCACCTTCCTTTCTGGGATTTCCCCCATGTGTAAACATCTTCAGTTGAACTAACTACCGCCGTGTGCTGCTGGCCACACGCGAGACGTGTTTGTTGTTGGTACAAACCATCAAGTGCGCCTTCCTGGAACACAATTAAGATGACGTATTGTCATCACTCCAAAATACGTGCCGTGTGCATACTCTGGTACACCATAACATATCTCTCGTGATGTTCAAATTAGTACTGCATTTAGCACGCTTGTTTCCCAGTTAGCCCTATTTAGCCCTATCCTATGAGTCAATGTCCTGTCTTAGAAAAATGCCAAATAACTCCCCCCCCAAAAAAAAAAACACCATTTCATCTCACTTTTCAAACTCATTCGAATTTTTCTTCTAATCCTTCCTTCAACAATCACCATTTAAAGTAGGTCAATAATTCTCAAGAAGATCAGTAGAAAGAAATGTTCTCTTCCCAAGTCGTTAACCGATAAGTTCGTGGCTACGTTTTAGTATGTGACTCTATTCTTACTCTTACTTCTTTCTTCTATTTCCAACAAGTTCCCCCACTCGAATACGCTCCCGATCCCCATCTAAACTGAGAAGCATATTTTACTCATGTATGTGGTACTTCAACTAACTCGCTTTCTTCCAAGGTTGTCCTTTTGTCTTCCGTGTGGATCCAACACGCTCTTGACGAGAGAGAGCCTGCCATAAGATTAAATCAGGCAGTTTACAATTACGTTAATAACTAAATACAATAAAACACAATACAATGCAATGCAATACTATATAATACGGTAAAAGGCAAGGTAACGCATACAGCACACCACAGCACAGCACAGTATACCACAGCACAGCACAACACAGCACATTATACCACAACACAACACAACACATAATGTTAACAACACAACACAGCACAGCACAACACAACACCACGCAACACGACACAATTTAAAAGTCCACTACAATTTGACTAAAACGACGTACTTGTTTTCGCAGTCTATCTTCTGTTCTCGTTTGTAGTTTAGGACTAACACAGCACACAGGAAGAGCTGCACCAAGTCCATAAGAGATGGCTGCCGATGATCCTCCGGGTACTGACAAAGTGAAAAGTAATAAACGAGACACAAACAGTTCAAATGTAACCTCCCTTGTCACAGGCAAATACACTCTTTTTTTATAAGAACCAGAAAAATATTTCTCAGGCTCTGTGTTCTTATTTTTTCGGCAGTTTCGGCTTCAAAATGTTCTTATTTTGTTCTTAACGGCTATGTTTTCCGTAGGGGGTTAAGCTCTCCTAAAATTCGTTAAGGTGCTTTTGTGCATTGTTTCACAAGAAATTTGAAGTTCCTTTTGCAAGACAAGCTATTTTTAAATGTCACTGGTTCGTTATCGAAGCAGAGTACTGTACGGCTACTGCAGATCAACTTGTATTCTTGCATAAATTTTTGATTCAGCCTCAGTTTGTTCTTGTTTTGTTCTTATTTTTCGAGCAAAGCCAGCAGCCTCAATATTCTTATTAAATTTGTAGACAACGAATTTGCATTTTAAAACAACAACAAACAAGATGGTACTTTATGAACGAGTTATATTTACCTGGTTT
>JAOBYF010210434.1:0-10282 GCA_025403605.1 Parazoanthus darwini | reverse complement strand
GTTTCTTGTTCATAATTTACGATTTAGTATTAAAATCTTTGTACACTTAGTTTGGTTTACCGTCATCTGGCATGCAAGAAAACATGCGCGTCACTGCTGACAGTGCCTGTCACATTGTTGTGTGATCAAGTTATGCTAGGACTTCACATAAATTTTAAAGCCGTTCAGGTTACGTCTTGAACTAATAACAAAATAGTAGGCATCTTGGGCGAAAGTCAGTTTTTTCTTGGCTTGTGTATTGATACTCATACTGCCATTTGATATTAGTGTTACCGGTATTAAACAATAACATGGTGACTGCTTGAGTGAAGCCATTCGTTCGATACTTGTGATCAGTCGCGTCACAAAAGCTTGATTCTCCAGAGCGATAATGCATAGTATACAGAGCATAGTGTGGTTTTGCACACTATCCACTGTACCATCAGATACTGCATAGTATTTGCAACTTGGTGGATATATTGCGCTGCTCTCCCTCACTAAGAATAGAAACGAAAAAAATGAATGAAATGTAAGATTTTCCTTTCATAACTCCTTTCATTACTAAGCCATGTGTGCTGGTATCTATGCTCACTCATGTTAGCTCATAATAGCAGTGGATATTTGGAGCTCATATAGCCAATCAGTGCAGGCAAAATGCACTATTGACTGGTTTGATATATACCAGTGGATATCATGCATAGAGTACAGCACTGAGTGCATAGTGTCATGCTGAAGCAGAATTCTCCCGAAGGGCTGGCGATTTTCGCTGTATAGTCGACTTGAACACGCCGGCTACAAGATTTGTAGATTGTAGAATTCAACATTTTCTGTGAAGCGTGCCCCCAGACCCCCCTAGAAAGCTCATGCCTCCTACTTTACCTTTGTCTCCCCTTATAACCATGTCTCATTTAGGAGAACCCTGATATAATTATAGTGGAAATTGAAGGTTCATGTACCATTGATACTTGTTCACAATTCATTTTGTTGTCCACAGTAAGAATAAGTCTAATGGAGAGGAAATAAGCAACAGATACAAAGAATAAAACAGGCCTGGGTCCCACTTGGCTATTGTGCCTATTTGTAGGGGGGTGGTCCAAAAAAAGGTTCAAATTTTACACCCAAAAAACCTCCTGTCTTGAAAAACTACCTACCCCCCAAAATTATATAACTCTCACACGATCTAACAGATTTTTCCGCAACTCACTTGAAACCAAATTATGAGAGAAGAACCCGTGGGAGTCACGATTTTAAATTTATAGTCCCCAGAGCAAGAACAGATGTTTTTAAATTTTCTTTCTTTCCCCGCACTTTAAGTGAATGGAACTCTTTCCCTAAAGACATAGTTTATGCACAATCAGTAGATAGTTTCAAATCTAAATTAATCAGTAGTTTATAAAATTTCATTGTTATCATAGTAATGCAATCCGTAACATATTTTCAGTGAAAACGTTGATGAGTGGCAGCAAATTGAATTGTTCAAACGAAGTGGTAGTGCATAGGACTGGAGTGATAGCAGTCCCAAGTCAACACTTTTATAATCGATATTTTAAGCTTTTTTCTTTTTCTATTTGGTTTCTTATTTTAGGGTTTAGGTTTAATTTTAGTTGTATTTCCGCGATCACGACGTCGTTTTCTTCATGAAAACGTTAGTTAACTGTTGTTCGAAATTGCAACGATTGTTACAAATGGCATCAATCGTTCACGGAAGGGAGTATTCCCAGGGTTCGAACAGAGTTTGGAAAACTGGAAAAAGTCTGGAAATCCAAAAAAATGTCTAGAACGTCTGGAAAATAGAACAAAGGTCTGAAGAAAGTTCGGATTTTCTGGGCTTTTTTCCGTAGCAAAAAAAGACCAATTTTTTCATTAGTTTTTTGAAAAATATGCTGAATGCTCGAAAGTTATCTATAACACCGGAAAGCTAAAACGTGGGTCACTAAAATATCTAAAATCTCGACTTTTGCGTGAAATGGCAACAGTCGGTAAAACGATTAATTAGCTAAGGTCTGGAAAACTAGGAAAAATGTCTGAAGTAAGTCTGAAAAAAGTCTGGAAATTTGCATTCAAATATTTGTACGAACGCAGTATTCCGTAGGCGTCTAAACCCATTTACACTAGCCACTAAAACGTCTGGAATAGACCCGGTCAAACAACAACGTTTTGGTATTATGGCATTATATAGAAAATTTGCAATAAAAGACGAACCACAAGTTATGCAGAACTGGCATTTTCCAAAAAAAGCTCTTGATTTGTTAAAAAAAAAAACATATCTCCGAAGTATGAATGCAAGTTTTTGCGTGGTCGGAAAGTATAATTTGGACAATCAAGTAGTTTTGAACATTAAACCAGCCCTTCTTGTGCACCAAATAGCAAATAGTTCCTTTAAACAGCTTAGGATGTACATAGTGTTTGCGAGTGCACAACGCACGAATAGGCAATGAACGAGACAATCTTTGTTGAAGTGAGCTAGTTCCTCAATATCATTCGCAGAGCAAAGCAAGATTTTTGTAGGTAACCTCAACTCCTGTTTACATTACTCTGTGATCATCTCATTTCGGACGTTTTCGGTCTTTTTACCTTCTTCAAACATTCTGCCATGTTTTCTAAGTATTTCTGTCCGCCAAGAAACCCTAACCTTGTTCTGTACACGACTGAAGTATATTGCTAGCTGTATAACAGACGTTCATAAGACTGTGAGTTTCTGTGTATACTCAATAGCATCTGTTGCCCATAGCTGAGCTGGATGAGTCTTCAGACGTCCCACCAGCCGTACCCCCCTCGGGGCCTGTGATTGACAACACAGTGATGCTAATGGAGCACGCCGTGTACCATGAACCCTTCTGTATGTTGGACGTACTGTGGCGTGTGTGGCGACATGGCCTGGATGTGGCAGGACTGAGGCTGCTTTACACTGACTCTGCACATCCATCCGAGGAAAACCCAGGTCAGCTGGGTTATTAGATATTACCACTTCTTTAATTGTTTGTTATTTGACACTTTTTGTGAGTTTACACGCAATTCAGCTAAGCTGTAAAGTTTTAAATAGTTATTTAAATTACTATTTGTTATTATTATTATTATTATTGTTGTTGTTGTTGTTGTTATTAGTGTTTGTGTTTGTCAGTGTAAGCACAAGTGTTAGGCTATGTTACTAGTGTTAGTTGGGTTTAGTATTAAATTAGGGTTAATTGGAGCATAATTCAAACATATTGTTAGTGAATATCTCTCAAACTAAACAGCATAATTGTTCAGATATAAAGATGGTGTCAATTCAGATAGCTCTGGGAAACACATTACTCTTAAGAACAAGTTAAAATTTACATTCAAGGTATTCACTCAAACACAAGATATTTACCAAGTCAACTGACCCAATATGAGGATGGTTAGGGCTCATTCACAACACTCGAACTAAAAATCACATTTTTTAACTTCTGTTTTGCTTGAATATTTTCTAATCAGGGTTAGTTTTACGGTTTTGGTTAGTATCAGGGTTAGGGTTTCATTTAGGAGAAGATTATAGTAAAAGTTTGTAAAAGTGCGATTGTCAGTTTGAGTGTTATGAACGAACCCTAACCCATAAGGATAAAAACGGTTAAAACAAGCAGTGTCAGTGTGGCACATGAACCAGTCCACCTCACAAGAAAGAAGTCAGCCTTTAACTGTATCTAAGCAAGAGATTTATTTATCAGCAGGTTTTCCTATGGATCACGGCCCAGTCTCACCACGCAAGGCTCACTCAAGCATCCTCGTGGCAGAGTCCCATAATCCTCTTGTAGCCATCGGTATTCGAGGCCCCAATGCTCTCCATATTTGGTTGGAAGAGGTAGGTCCACAAGACCCTTATCTTGCCTGCCGTACGGACCCAAACTCTCTACGAGCCATGTATAGCAGCAGACAAGCTTGCAAAGAGGATCACTTGTTCTATTGTCCACGAAGTGCTGACAGAGCATCTACCGAGTTGGCTCGTTGGTTTAGTGGGCGTGTCCCTACAAGTGGAGTCATAAACATTGGCAGTGACGAGGGAATCCCCCTCGGCCCCGGCACCACTGCCAAGACAAGCACTAGTGGTAGAAGACTGCCCACAAGCTCTCTACACAGCAGCACACCCCGACCACCAGCTATGCTTGTGTCCACGACAGACACCCAGTTATTTCTTTTGATTTCTCCAGTTGTTCCAGTCAGGTACATTGGGCATATTTTGAACGTGTGCTTTACGAGGGGTTTTAGTGTTCAAGGTGTTAGGCGCACAAGACTGAACAGCAGACGGATGAGTGGCGTTGGTTTTACTCAGGCCCAGTTGGCTGTGTTCTGCCCCAAAAGCAGCCCCGCTGGCTCTCCGGGACACAGCCCAACGTACGCCCCAAACAGCCCTTCCTCGAAACCTGTGTTTGATTTTGAGTCCCAAAGCTGGCGCTCGGCACCGGCTATCGCCTCCACGGTGTTGTGGTTGCACAAGGAGAATGGCTGCCACCATGCTGCCTCCTTAGTGGAGCTTATTACCCTTGAACTGAAGACTTTCAGCTGTCTTCCCGACCACATCTGTAACAAGGACCAGCTGCTTGCGACTCAGCTGTGCTTCTTGCCTGTGCCATACAGCGAGGCCGTGTTGAAACATATTGGAGGGGATTTCTCACACGTTCCGGACGCTGCTATCTATTCCCCAGCCCTGTTCCGGCATTCTTTCTACACCAATCCGGAACTGGAGCAAGTGTGTGTCGTGACATTGCTGAAGGAGAAAGCTACAAGATATGGAGGGGACGTGCTAAACCACTTGTTACTGGAGAAGCCCTTGTCGGGCTGTGGTGCAGATGGTGCATACTGTGGCTTGGAGCTGCTTGGCTTGAAGTTGCTGCCGCATCTCTCCACTCACCAAGCGAAAGAGTTCACCCCGTTTGAAGTGGGCACGGCCGCCTGGCATAGCAGTCTTCAGACGTTAACTACAGGCCCAGCTTTAGTGTGCGCATTGCGGGGAGTCAATGCCTTTGCTCGTCTACAGGACTTCATTCACTCATACACGTGCATCAGAGGAAAGGTACAACCGGTCAGCAAGCAGCAGAGCTGTCCAGACCTAATCATGTCTACTACTCCTGAACTAGCCTATCGTCAGCTGTCGGTTATGCTTCACGAGAAAGAGCTCTTTTCTGACCAGTCGGTGCGCAGGGATCTCTTGTACTTGCCACCCCCAAGGTGAGCATTGCTTTGGTATTTACACGTGTTTTTTTCGCTGTTGCTTTTTGACTATTTAAACCGAAAATTTCCTTTGGATATATATTGCTGTACCAATGGAAACTGGCACGTTTCAAGAGAGTGCTACCAGAGTATTCAATATCCTATCTTCTGCTGCCATGAACTCCGTAGCTTTTAACGTTTTTAGAGGGGAAGTAAGGAAATGTTTTCAAACATTAAGGCTTTTTCCGAAACATAATGTTAGATCTTTTTTATTGCCGACGTGTAAGTTTTTGTAATGTTAGCCCTTTTTAAGCATATTGGCTATATTGTAGTTTTTAGCTTAGGTTTAGAGATGAAGAGCCACTAATTATAGTGGAAATGCTCTAATGAAACTCATAAAACAACTTCATTGACCACAATAGGTTACTGCCCATCATCGTAAAGTAGTGACGTGTTGGTTCGAAGTTGTACTTTTTAAAACACTTTGAACGAAGGTTGATTCACGGTGCTTGATTGTAATCGGATTTTTCGGTGATTTTCGCAAAAAGCGCGAAATTTAGATAAAACAAAAAGGTAGATTTGTATCCTTACCATCCGTTTTTCTGCTCACTTGACCCTACTGATAATTCCGCCAGTCCCATCAGGGCTATTCCTGACATCGGGGGTACTTGAGTGACTGTAGTATTGTTTAAAAGGACTGCTTCACAGTATGATTGCAAAATCTTTCCATTGTTCTGTAAACGCCGTATAGAACAGGTCAATGACATAATTTTTGGAGGGCATATCGTTTATTTTGGCCCTTTGAGTGTCATTTGCAGCACAAGCGCAGCGGAGCGAAAGTTTCAAATGACGCTACAAGGGCTGATAAACTATTTGCCCGACAAAAGGCATTTTATTTTTCAGTATTATTGTTAGTCCCGAGACCAGTTTTTATGGAGAATCTGCAAAAATGGTTTATTCGAAGCAAAAGTGTAACACGGTATCACGACTGACCTGTGCAGTTTTTACATTTGACCGTATATTTTGATGATACAACAACATGTAATACGGGAATAACTTCTACTACAAGTAATTCAAGATCAATTCTGCCTCACAAACGCTGTGAATAATTTATGGTACTGAGAACAGTTGAATCTGGTTGCGGTTATGAGTACAGAAATAAATTTAGTGTTGGTCCATGAGGTAAAACACCAAAATGCACTGCAGTGCTTGCCGTTTGAGGCGAGCGATCGCTCTCGCTCGCCATCGCTCGCACAAAATTGACCCGAGGAGAGTGATAAATCAATCACCTTGTCTTGAAAAATCGCTCACCTCATCGGAAAAAAATGCAAGTTTCCTTTCATGACACTGACATAGAAGGGAAAAAATCGCTCACCTAAAATTTTTTAGGTGAGCTGTTTTTCACTCACCAGCGTTTTTCAAACGGCAAGCACTGCTGTAGTTTACGATTTTTGAGAATGTTATTCTTGTGTTGTAGTTCAACTTGCACAGAATGCCCTAACAGATTGGTGAGATTTAGATGTTTATTACAAGTACCATACTTACGTACATGTATATGTTATCTATCAGTGTTCAGGCAGTTTATGTTAGTATGACAGTTGTAGTTGCTATTTTATCAACTGAGTCAAATGTTTGTACCAAAATACTGAAATGTAAAGTTGTGGCAACTTGTTTTGCAGTGGTACAGACCCAAGATGGCTGCAGTGGTCAATGAGCTGCCTGAACCAGGCTCAAAAAGTGAACAATATCAAATTCAGGTAACTACGTTAACACACTATACACTGCACAGTCACAGTCAGGATTGTCAGTAGTAAACTCGAGCTGTTAATTCGTTATTAGAGTTTATTGAACACATATATTTATGATTAGTTTCAAAACAATTGAATATATATTTAACACTAAACTAAACTAAGAAGTCCCGATGACCAGCACTGTTCTGTAACTTAATTTCAGCCCCACTTACTCAGAAGTTGAAGTCAAGTGGGGTACGAGTCCTATTTCTTTCCCTCTGGGTCATCGCGTAGTTGTTTGACTTAGTTAGAACACCTTCGTACAAAACCTTACCATCCGGAAATTAAGCAGCTCTTCTGTGGTTGTTTTTAGCATCTTTTTAGAAGCTTTTAGCAGCTACTTCTCTACTGCCATCTGCACAATATTTTTTATATTTATCGTAGTTTTTGTCCAGTCCTGTATATTCTACAGCAACAACAATATATTTTATTTCTAGCAGGTATTTCGTGTACGAAAAAATGGCATTGACAGGAAAATTATTATGTGATCTTATTAGTATCTGTAGTGAAACCTGTGTAATAAAAAGTTTAAAAAGAAGTGTAGTAGATAACCGTTTACCCTTGTAATCTAGTATCTATTACCTTGCAGAAAGAAAGAGAGTCCAGTATACTTGCTGATCTTTACTTGTCAAAGTCAAGGTAGGAATTTAACGGAAATCACTTTACGTTTGCATGAATATTTAACTCCTATTTTAATATTTGTAAAATAATAATGATACTCAATGTCTTTTGGTAAAAATGACATTGATGAATTGATTGGCTAATATTTCATTTTTCTAATTGTATAACGAATAAGTTACTGATATTGTTTGTTGTACTATATAAACACTGGATAAAAATGAAGCTGATCTAAAGAAACGTTTCAATTGTCGTTTTCCATACACACAGTCTTCCTGACAGTCCTGCCGAACCTGACCCTGTAGTGAACAAGGAACCTGAAGGGGAACCCAAGATCATTCCCCATGATGAGGTGGGTGTCTGTCCATGGGCTTGCAAAGACGTTGTTCACAAAATTCAGTTCCACAGATGTCCAAAGAGATCTACAGACGACACTATTCCCCTCAAAGTTTTCACTAGTTTAACAGGAAGTTCCGCCATAAAGTGATTAGTCATACAACTGACACCTTTGGTTGACAGGCAGTCTTTGTGGGGTGAAAATCTTTTACTCTGTTCGCTGCCTCGTTAGTTCTTGTTGCTTGAAGGGCGAAATCAGTATAAAGTCAATTGTCAGAGAGCAAAGTATTGAAGGAAGTGCTCAGTCAAGGTTGCCCAAAGACATAAAACACCACTACTGCGAGTTCATTTCCTAATTTTTTGGATTCCGTTTTCGAAACCATAACATTTTAGAAGAAGAGGTCTTATGTACACGCCTCGTTTGTCGTTGTTGCAAAACTTTAATTTCAGGGTCCAAAAGCATGGAAAATTTGTAGCGGAACTTCTTGTTCAAGGCCGGGTGGTGTAAGCCGGTGTTTAGCTACAATAATCGAGTTTTGTATTCCCAGTTACCGCTGATTGCAATGACCACAGACTCATTTCTACAGCGTTAGCCTCGACTTGGTATTGAATACACATAAATACCAGCGAGAACGATTAGAAATCCGAGCGTCCAGTAATAGACAGAGTTTTTATCTTTATGTCCAAAGACGAGTAAAGTTTACATATATTGTAAAATACACAGCTCAAATCTACATTCAGGTTGGTATTTATGAATATGTAACATCACGTAGACAGAGTTTTTATCTTTATGTCCAAAGACGAGTAAAGTTTACATATATTGTAAAATACACAGCTCATATCTACATTCAGGTTGGTATTTATGAATATGTAACATCACGTCGAGGCTAACACTGTAAAAGCGAGTCTGTAGTCATTGTAACCATCGGTAATTACGAATACGAAACTGGACTGTTTAGCCATCCGTACCATATCTGCAACGTTTAAAGCTGAAGTATGCCTGAACTTTTGTATTTTAGAGTCTTTGCCGAACAGTGGAAAGATTGCGCTTTGAACACTTAACATGACCAGAAGAGAGCCATTTACTCACCATGTTATGTTTGTATTCACATTAACAGAAAGGTACGACCCACCTGCCAATCAAGGCGGGACCACAGGAGACCCAGCCTCCTCCTCAGTCAACCAGTGGGGTCCAACTACCACCAGCCCTGGCGTCTTTGTTCTCAAGTGGTTCAGGTGCAGGTTTGTGGTCATTAAACTCTATTCACGACACCAAGACCGTTCGAATATACTATAAACGGAAAAAAACTAACAAGTTCACGGCTATACATGCGTAGCTCAGTTAGCTAGTGCGTGGCCTTCGGAGCTGGAGGTACCCGGTTCGATCCTTGGTGACTCGAACGTCTGTTTCGACTTTCTTCTGATCCGTGTAGCTTTAGCTTTAAATGCCCGTAAAACGGAGCACTGACAGAGGAAGGGGGTAAAGTGCGTACCGAGGGCCACAAATTTATCAGTTAATTACTGTCGCGTGTTACTCTTGTTAAATAAAATTGCTTTACTTTTTCTACAATGTAGGTAGATAATCTTAAAACACCAAAAGGGAAGTTTTCTTTGAAAATGTTTTCTTTGAAAACTGTCAAATTGCTGTTGCGTAATTGCGAATGATAGTTTCATCGGAAGTAACCTGACTCCCGTCTGCTGTTTTTTCTTCGCAAGACATCCTTGAGCACAAATCCAGACAGTACAAGACATTCCAACTTGCTCAATGCTTAAACGTGAAGTTGCCTCATTTTTTCCCATGGAGACAGCGAAACAACTTAACTATAAAACTAAGTCAAGGATTCTTGCTAAAAAATTTCTTTTTCCGTCAATGCCCTGACAACAAGTTGTTTTAGAATACTTACTGCACGAGTAATAAGAAATTCCTGACATGAATTTTGGGCACAAGTAGCAGTGAAATTAGTTTGACCCCAAATGCCAGAGTTCTTAGTTCGGTGAACTTGGAACTTTTTAAAGCAAAAATCATTATCCCGGAATAACAGACTTGCATTTATTCCCGATTTTAAAAAATAATAACAAGGACAGGTATAGCAAAGGTTTGCTTGTATCCAATCCATATAATAGAACTACAGGTGGAGAACTGAAAACGCCGCTAAGCTAAAAAAAGCTAAATCCTTTCCCGAGCCAAGTGGCTCATAAGGCCGGCGCTTATCTCCGGTTTCAATAGTGTTAAGCGGATGAGAGTCTGTGACTCCCTCTGGACAGGGACACTAATCCATCGCAGGTTAGCCCCCAGCAGAAGCTGGTACTCATTTGTACAGCTGAGTCGACTGGAGCAAGTCGAGTAAAGTGCCTTGCTCAAGGACACAACACAGTGGTCAGGCCGGGGTTCG
>JAOBYF010210323.1:0-10283 GCA_025403605.1 Parazoanthus darwini | reverse complement strand
GTGCTTCTTCACACAGTTTTTGTCCTACGCTGAGTGCCGGCCATGGTCAAAGAAAAATTCGCTGACGTAATTGTTTTTATTCTTTCCCAGAAATTCGGCGCTGCTATGGTTTGGCCTTTGTAATTTTTTTTCTTTATTTTCAGTGATCCAGTCGGTAATGTTTCATTACATCTTTATTTAACTTGTCTCAATGGACAATTGTATATCAACCCAAGCACCTTTTGTTTGCCACCGCGTGTGCAAATAAATATCTTACAATGTTACGTCACTGGACTAGCACGTCAGTTTTGAAAATACTAATAGGAGTTGAGTTGCACTAAGAGCAGTTTTGTTTGTGCTACAAATAAGATGTGTCAAATCTAATTATAGACTCGGAGCTTTTTTTGTTCCTGCCAACACTGTCTTCTTTTAAAATTGGGCTGGGTTGGAACAGTCGTCATGTCAAAGTATCAGGAGCCATTTTCCATGGGCAGTATATCACAGCGGGGTGAGTAGAAGCTCTGTATACGGAAAACTTAGTTAGCTTTTGTTTTTACGTCCGGATTTATTAGAAAGGTTTCATTTGCTCTTCCTCAATGTGCGAATATATCTGTTTAGGATTCTTTAATTTATTTACGTCAAAAATGATGAAAACTTGCTAAGGACTTCAAGCAGAGGCAAGGAAATGAACGGTATATTTTTACATGTTTTTGAAATGGAACAAATTATTGCTAAGCTGTAGAGTTAACTTAATACACGTACCTTTTTGATAAGGACAACTTTGTTACAACAATGAAGCTCAAACCGACAGCCAAAAAAATTAAAAACTTTTAAGAACTAGGGACAATCTCAGACTAAGCTACGCTCTAGAACCATGCATTCGATATGTATTTCGAAAATCTCTGATTTCAAGGAAAACTTGAAACCAACTAAAATTTTTAAAAAGTTACCTTGTCCCATAATTTCTAACAACTGTGTTATATTTCTATATTTTAATACTCTTAACTTTAATGTACTCACATTTTTATTGTACTTTATAACTTTTAGAAATGTAAAGAACTAAGCCTTTTGGTTTACAAATATTGCCGCGGAGAAAGCGATATATCAGTTTGTTCCACAAACATTTTAAAATGAAAAAAACACTGAAAGAGCTCAGAAAGTCTTAGTTTCGCACATTGTTCAACTTTTCAAAGCGATCGAAAAAGATGCATCAGATAACCAATCGATAAAACGAGGGAGAAAAACTACAATGACCGTGTATAGTCGCGGGAAAACAACGAATTTAGAAAATTGTATAAATTTGTACAGAATAATATTGGAAGGTACACACCGTAGTTTTTGCTGGTTTTCAAAAACAAGAAGCATCTGCAGAAAGCTGATTTTGTTTTAAAAGGTATCAGTTTAAGAATCAGTGTTGCTGCTGCGGCGATCAGTGGTAATGGTTTGAAGTGTTAGTAAGGTTAAAACTGTCTGTGGTAAAACTTCACTGTTAGTAAAACATGAAAGATTTAATTTTCGATCCGTAGTATTGATCTTCATGGAGAGCAACAAATTGAATTATTACATACTGCCTCTTGCTCCTCAGAGATCGAAGAAGAGGGGTATTTGCCCGTGGAAATGCATGTGCTTCTTCACACAGTTTTTGTCCTACGCTGAGTGCCGGCCATGGTCAAAGAAAAATTCGCTGACGTAATTGTTTTATTCTTTCTCAGAAATTCGGCGCTGCTGGGTTGACTTTCGTGTGAAGTGCTTTTGATTACGATTTCAGCGCCGTTAGGATGATTTCATGCGTTCAGAACACATGGCATTTCATGCCCATGCATGAAAATGCCTAATCCTCTGCTTCGATCTCTAAGGAGCAGCAAGAGACAAAAGAAATAAAATTTTGAATTCAGTTATTGTACTCTGTTAAAGATCCGGAGTAACGGGTCAGGATTGACCGATGAAACCGTTTGAAAGGAGCTCGCTTTTGAAGCCTGCAAATAGTGGGCTGACATGATGCTATGTAGGCAATAAAAGCCCTCAAGCTCAACCTGATTGAATTTACTGAAATTAGATTTAGAGTTATTTCTGGCTTTCGGATTTAGAAAGCCGCCTTACGCATCGCACTATGTATGAACTGCAAACAATCGCATATCTTAAACTAAGTTGAAAAAAAAAACATTACTATTTTTTGTCTCTTTAACACGCGAAAAAGGTTTTAGTAGTGTCTGTTTATACCTTGCACTTATACTATAGCTGACGGGCGTTATGCACAATAAATGTTTTGGTCGGTGGAATACACTATAATCTATTTCTGGAAGAGCCGCCCTCGCAACCACTCCCCATGCAGACGTCCCAGTTAATTAAGGCTGTTTTACGTATCTAGTCGCAAACAAATGCAAACGGCTTGCGACGAGTAGCTTGCAACCTATCACACGCATAAACTTTATGCAATGGTAGATTCCATGTATATTTATTTGTCTTTTTCCAGTTGTTTCATAGCCTAGAGAACGTATTTGCAGAGACAGAACAAATTTCATACTTATGTATGTTTTCGAGCCCGAGCCTCAGCTTGTTCTTAAATTGTTCTTAAATTTTGGCCAATCTGAGCCTCATTGTTCTTATAAAGTTGTGCTTATACAAACAAGCGTGTATGTTACTTCTGTATTGCTAAACAAAGGATAAGAATTGAATGAGATAAAATATGATTGAGTATTTTTGACTAAAGTATTTTATACGATGAAAAGCTAAAACAACACTGGCTTCTGATTGGATCTATGATTGTGCATTTATTAATCTATTGGACTTTCACTTAAAAAATGCGTTCGCAGTATTACTCCTCAAAATTTCTTCTGGAACAGTTGTAATTTTCCACCATAGTTAGTGGAGGGAGACTAACCACTTTTTATGTTTGCACTGAGTCAGTATTGTTAATTAAGGAGCCAATAATTACAGTGTTACGTATTGAGTAAATAAGAGATAGGACACACTTTACTTTGACAACAGCCAGGTTCTAATTTCTGAAAGTCAAGCAGTTACATCATCATCTTATCCTTCACCCAGATAGCTAACTTTGCCGTCTGAAGTTTTGGTTATTAAAATTGCTTAGTTTTAACATTCTTTCATAAACTGCGGAAGTTTCGGTGTCCAGATTTTAGTCAGTTCTGAAAGAGTGAATGAAATGTTTCCATGCAAATTTTTCTAGTTTGAATTATATTTACCTTAGCAAAATAAGATTTGCATATTGTAGTAGTGCAAACTTATCGTTTAAGCGTGTTTTATCATTGTTCCTCGTTAATCAATACGAAATGTTTAAGTGTTTTTAAATCTTCGAAAACATTTTAGTTAAAAGAACTCTCTTTAACCCGGTGAAGAGATGTAAAGAAAAATAGAGAATTATCTATTCCTAAAGGAATGGATGCTTGGATGCCCTGATATTTGCTGGTGTTGTACAAAGAAGTAAAAATGTAGCTTTAGATAAACAAAATAAAGATCCAAGTACAGCCTCTTAACCAAGCCATTAAGGACAAATAGCGCTACATGCTGGAGAAATTGAAAAACGACAGAACACAAACAGTATTTTTAAAAAAATATCTAGATTAGAAAAAGAAACTTTAAAAGGTATGTCTATGACAAGCTTCTCAAATGATTCAATTAACTAAAACGTATAGGCGATTGCAAACTTTCTTGTGATTCAAAAACTTAATTAATAGATAATAACGCAAAAGGGCTTATTTGAAATAGCTTAACTTATGACGTGGTGTGTCTAGTGCAAGTTACATAAAATTATGATAATCAAAATTATTTGGAATAATTATACAAGAGACTAGCAGTAGAGCTGAACAAACAAGAGAATTTAGACCGTTAGAAAACTAATACCTTTTGATGTATTTTAAGTAAGCTGTTTGACAAAAAAAGAAGCAATGTCTTGGAATGCTAAACTTTAAACGCTACAGCTCTTCTCAGTTGTTATTCACGCGTAAATTAGAACTTTTTATACACTGCCTAAGCATTTATGGCACACGATGTTTTTCCATTTGATTGGTTGTGACACGCTCGAAATATTAACATAAGAACACGTTGTTGTACACAACCGTTTTGACCATTTTCATCTCTTTGCTTGCTTGCTTCAAAGAAAGGGTTATGAGCATTGGAATCCTACACATGCGTAGTGACTGTTTATTCGGGCATACCGAGACCAGCCACGTCTTCTGTTACGGATACGGTCTAGCTTTTTATATTGTCCATTCTGTGTTTATCCAATCAGCGTCTTGTTTCTATTGTTTTTTTGGTTCATTTAGTGTTTTATTATACTTTGATTCGCCCACAAAACACGTTTAAATTAAACAAAATCCACGAAATCCAAAACAGCAGTAAAAATGATGCAGCAATTTTGAAAACCACGATACTTTAAAAATTCTACAACAACTTCTCCCTCCACTGTTTTAACTCACTGCTTTTTTAGTTTCTTTTCCATTCTTAACCTACCTCGTTCTAACGAAGATCCTTGTAAGCTTTGTGCAATGCAAGTGCTTATGTTAGAATTGTTTCAATATCTATTGCTGTACAAGTGATTTCAATTCGTGAATATAATTGTGTGACAGCAGATCTACTAGTTGATGCACAAGTATTCCTTGTTAATATAATTTATTAAACGACTTGACCAGTTCGGGACTAAAGGTATTCTCAAAACGTTTATGACATTTTTTGAGTTAAGAATACAAAGGAGTTCAGTAAGTGTAGGAATTGGTTATATAACTGTCTAGCTAGTTAATGCGCTTTTGTCCGACCGCAATACTTTCTCGGTCCAACTACAACTGATCTTTAGGCAGATGGTTATTCCGAGTAACCAATTAACTGGTCAGTTTGGTTGCATGTATGGTTCACACTTTCGGTAGAGCTAAGTTTTAGCTTGATGAGGTGAGTGTTTTAGACAACAGTTGCGTAGAATCGATGTCTTTTTAAGTATCAATATCCCTTTTTTTTGTTTTTCAACCACTTTCAACAAATAAAGGAAACCACTGGAAATTTGTTTGATCTCGTGCAATGTCATCACTTTTCGTTATCCACGATTGAAACCTATATATATTGCTCGAGGGTCTCTTTGAAGCTCTTTGAGGTTATAAAATAACGTTAGGAAAATCATTAGATATAGCGGTGAATAATTATATTGATTGTCTGAAGTTTGCGTGCTTTTTCCTTCTTGATCCAACGAATGAGCTGTTTTCCAATAAAAGCTGAGGTTTTCCCAACCACGGTAAGCAGGTTTAAGAATCTTAAATATTGTATAAGGCTTAGGATTGCTAAATATAATAACAGTTCGATATTGTCTTTGTCCTTTTGGTTCAATACAAAGCGTGTCGTCTCTTTGTTCTCGCCGGACTGAAGAGTGAGCTTCCTTCAAAACACGTATACAAACTAAGAACTCAAGTTCATTCAAAATAAAACGGACAAGGTGATGTCGGCATGCCATAGAATCTGAAGAAAAACCTTTACTTTAGGGCGTTTTCAACATAAGCAAGCTTGTTGGAAATTACCTGCAACATTCCTATCGTTAAAAAAAACCACATAATCATAACAATATAGAAAATCAACAAAAAGCTGTGGTAAACACCTTATCTAGAAGCGGAGTTCCCAAAATAGCTGCTCAGTCTCTTTAGAGTTTTTGGTATTTCCGATCGGAAGTGTACAGCAACGGTTCTGTATGTTTTCACCCGACCAGCCATCCCTGGTTCCCCTTCTTACAAACAAAGATACCGAACATGAACTAACGTCATCAGTCCTTACATTTTTTGCTATCGTTTTCTCAAATATTTCCGGCCCGAAATACTCAAGTGGCATACGAATAAAGTATAACCTTTAACAGAAAATAGCTGGAGTCAAGGAAATGGAGTTTGTATATACTCTTGCTTTTGGAATTCTTTATCTCAAAGACAAATTTCACAGCTTAATCCTTCTGCACACGTTGCGATGTTATAGTTAAACCCGTGAACAGATCAATTTATTTTTCCTGTCCTGACGGTTCAAAAATCTGTCATGGATTGTGTCAAATATCATCTAAATAGGAGTGCGAAGCTCAGCGCACTAAAATGGAAGTCTCTAAAACGAAGAGTCTCCAAAATGCGAAATCTCTATACAGTGTGGAAGCTCTAAAATTAAACGTACTAGCTGTATTGTAAAAACACCTTTTCAGATAAGAGGCGTGTAATAAAATTTGCAAATCGACAGAGGTTTCATGCACACTTTTTAGTGTGATGGATATTGAATCCTTTTTTATATGCAAGACCTTATTTAGTTTGAGCGCTCAAGAAGATGGGTTCAGTGTAATGTTTTCGCAAACTGTAGAGTCTATACGATTATGAGAGCAAATGTTTTGAGATACTCCGCATTTTAGTGACTCATGCTTCTTCATTCCACGCTTTATACAGTTCCGTCACCCTCTTACTTGAAACTGGTTGCTGTGTCATCGAATTTGGAAGTATTTAAACACCCACATACTAGACAACTGCTACCAAATAACCAAACCCAGTCGGCGCTTGGAGATTTTAAAAAATCTGTTTCTCTGGGACATGACGAGGATGATTGCCATACCTTTTCTAGAATAGCGTTTAGGGTACACGTGTTCATAGATGTGGCGCTGCACTGATGGATTATAGAATGTTTTGACGATGAAACTATTTAGACTACATATATCTTCCCGCGCACTTTAACCAGGCAATAAAACTTCATTGCTCGTGTTATGAGTTAACAAAATGTAGTATATTCTAGTACTCTTTTTAATTTATGGTTCACATGTTTAGTCTTTGTTTTTACTGTTACTGAGCCACCCCCACTCCATCTGTGACGTGTGAAAACACAGTTCTCTCCTTGCGTTAACAAACGACCACGCACTGGATCCAGAATGACAGATCTATAAATAACCAAATATAGGCCCACAGCTACTATTTGGCAATATCCAACAGGTGTACGTGGAATACGTATTTTAGTAAATAACAAGTCAGGTTGAACAGAATTACAGGCAGAATGAAAACATAAAAACAGAAGCAATTTGAAGGATAACACCCGGTTTTTGAAGCAAGCATCAGCTCTAAAAGGAACCAAAAAGTAGAAATTCAATAACCAGAAGTTCTTAAAAAAATTTCCTTCAACTGAATTTGTAGTTTGAGAAATTAGATTGAAACAAGACGTGCAATGGCATCTTCACCTATTTCGAGAAGTGTCTCTATCCACTGGGTTTGGAACTTTTATACAGCGTTTTTAAATGTTATTACTTATACAGTTTCCGAGCTTAGTACTGCTACTAGAACATCTTCATTTTTCTCTAACCCATGCATCTGTTGTTTACCAAGACAAATAATCTGCCATGCAAACAAAATTGGCTGTAACGCGTGCACACTTACTCCCATATACGTTTTGTTTTTCTTCAATATACCACAAGCGAATAACCTTTATGATTTTTTATCAACTCAATTGACTGTAACCACATGCAAACACAAATAAACTATCGGTTAGGGCCGGTTATACAACAGAGCCGCCTCGCATGGACCAGACAGCTTTAGGTATGGTATGACTTTTCAAATTTATAATATTATGTTTTCAAAACCTTGAATAGTGCACAGTTTAAGTGCAAGCTTAAATCGATGAACAACTGTCAGTACATTTTGCCCGCTCTGAAATGCACACAAAGGTCATCCAATACCATTTATTATTATTTTTATATAGATATTGTTGAGTAAATGGTTGTGAAGGAACTGAAGTGCTGTAATAACTGTAGATAAATATTTTGGCGACTTGCTCTACATTTATTTTTTGTAGGAATCTACTGAAAACCAGTTTTTCATGTTTTAGTAACAGTTTATTTTCTTTGTTCCATTCAAAAATTTGAAGTACTGAATCAGATCATTGGCTATCAAGGAAACGTTAATCTTAAGCATTTTGTGTACATTAAGATAAAACTGAGTTGAATGCCTGCTCATTTTGCCAGTAAGGTTTTCGTCACCGAAAATCAAATGTTGCTGTTATTAAACGCATAAGCCTAGTTCACACTTGTGAAATAAAAACAATGTAAGCATAACATAAAAATAATACAGGTAGTGTGAACAGACGTAAAATAGCATAAGCATTAAATAAGCACAAGCGTCTTCTTGTGCGTATTCTATGTCGATGTCGAACTTGTTCACATTATGCAATAAGCATGAAACAAGCACAAAAAAAGCGCAAGAAGAACGGAACGTTTTGTTTTCTTGTGCCTGTGCTTATTTCATGCTTATGCTATTTCACGTCTGTTCACACTACCTATTTCATCCTTATGTTGTGCTTAACTTATGCTTATTTTATTTCACAAGTGTGAACTAGGCTTAATGCTTATGCTATTTTACGTCTGTTCACACTACCGATATTATTTTTATGTTATGCTTATGCTATTTTTATTTCACAAGTGTGAACTAGGCTTAAAAACGCGTCCTCAATCGCACCAAGACACTGCACAAAGTGTCGTTGTTCTTTTGAGGAAGTGTTCCTCGCCATTAACAAAAAGTCCCGTAGCGCCCGCACATTCTCAGTGGCCTCTGAAGAGCGGAGAGTTTTTTCCCTGTACGGTACTAATTTCTTCAACATAGTCGTCGGAGCTGCTTAAAACTTCCTGTATGTCAAATGTTTGTGTTTTCAATAAATGTTACATTCAGTCGCCTGAAGTCGAGAAAATTTCGTTATATCGGGGTAAAATTTGTCGTCAGGACTCAACATTTGGTTCGTTAAAACGGGGTTTCCGTTATATCGGGGTTCGTTATATCAGAGTTATGTGCCATACAAATTACTGTAATTTTGCCGGGACCAAAGAGTGTACTTCGTTATAACGGGGACTTCGTTATATCCGGGTTCGTTATACCGATGTTCCACTGTATCTTTTAAGCTACAATGTAATATCTAGCCTAACTAATTTATAATCTATGTATTAATCTATTCAAATAAAATCCCAATTAAACAGTGCAAAACAGCAGCTAAGTTTTAAAGGTTCTTTTCTTTAAAGCTTTCTATTATTGCAGCTATATAAATGGCAATGATAAGTCAAATTAACACTACACTGCATTTGAAACAAGCACTAATACAGGCAAACAATTATACTTCTGAGTGATCTTGAACAAGTTTAAATTATTCAAGACTCTAGTCAGTTACCATGAAGCTTACGAATCTCCTCTTCAGCCTGGTCCCTGTCGCAGACAACCTCTTGGTTTTGGTTCTCTGTGGTTTAAATGAACAACTCAGCATGATTTAACTCAGTTATTGTTGAGGCTTTTTACTTTTATGTTTTTATTATAGTTCAAATTCAGTCCATATTAAGGTTAAATTGTTTGCTAAATTTTGTTTTCAAGTGCATACTGTGGGTATATTAAATAAAGGACGGTATAATTTGCTGTCTTTTCCACTAAAATCAGGCCTGGTTA
Organism: Parazoanthus darwini; assembly: GCA_025403605.1. NCBI lineage: Eukaryota > Metazoa > Cnidaria > Anthozoa > Zoantharia > Parazoanthidae > Parazoanthus > Parazoanthus darwini. The sequence continues at coordinate 879 of JAOBYF010210323.1, read as the reverse complement.
CTGCTGAAGTCACAATGAACATATCATTTATGTTCGTGATTACAATTTTATGGCAATTAATACTGAAGCTGACCAATTGGCTTGGCTATTCAACTTTGTGTGAACAGAAAGCATTCAGAGTCCAAAGGTTCGTTACATTTTTGAAAGGAGGGCTGGTCAGTTTTGTGTCTTTTTTCTATTCTAAACTAAGATTCCTCTCTATCTCTTTTGTTTTCCATGCAAAGGATAACTAGAAACAGCAGGGGAGGATCTAAAAATACTTTAAAAGGAAAAAAATTAAGTGCTTGTACCAGTTCAACAAATATTGTACTGGTTCGAAAAATAATGAACCAGTTCAGTACAACAAAAAATTGTACTACTGTACTATCCACAGGAGAAATTGTACTACAATAACAAATACAATTATTATAACCTCACAAAATGTAAATAAATGAGATTCCAGAAAGCTGAAAAATTGTATTCCTTGTGCTCGCATTTGAGCACATCATATTCTACTAACCTAGAGAAACAATTCTTTCACTTAGAGAGAGATTTCTACTTCTTTCAACATCAATATCTGCATCCAAACTTTCCACTTTACATCTGAGATCCACCCTCAGTCCAGATAACTCCTACAATGAAAAAGATGCGACGCCATGCAGACAAATAATGGTTAACAAATGTATTAAATATTAAAAACTGCAGTATAACATACTATGGTACAACAATGTGTTAAAAAAAAAACATGCACACCTGCTCTTTCTCCTGAAGCTTGGTCATAACTCCTGCCAGTTCACACTTCAGGTTTTCTTCAGTTTTGGCTGTCGTGCAACTACTGGAGATCTATAACGCGATACAATTTCAAGGAACTACACTGTAACTTCAGTTGTTTTTTCTTAT
>JAOBYF010210212.1:0-10284 GCA_025403605.1 Parazoanthus darwini | reverse complement strand
TCAGGGACGGTTTATTGTTCTTCGTCCAGAAAATAAACGACTTTTAAACATCAACATGTTCTCGTCAAAATAATCATCACAATTCACCTCCAGCTCCAGCTCCAGCCCATTACTATGAAACTATTCAACATATTGGAATAAAATTTGGTGGACTAAAAGATAATCGCAAACCAACTAATTTAATGTATCATAATGGACACGTGACGTCATAATGACGTCAACAATGTAAAAATTTCGCTTTTATATCAAATCTTACTGATCGGAAACTGAAACATTTGGGACGTTACATACTTCAAAAAATTACAAATAGATGTTGTCAAAAGCTAATTAATAAAACACGATTTTAGTATGAATGACAGTATTTGAATAAATTTCAGTTTGGCAAATCATGTTTTTAAGGAAATTTTAATGTTCATATCTCTCAGTAGCTCATAAACTGCAACATTATTAATTCGTTCAAAAACACTGTTTTAAATGTTGTTAATCATTTTTTTTGCGTTGTTTTCGACATTTAAAACAGTACTTTGCCAGAAATGCTTCCAAAATTTGACACAGTGCAAAACATATGGCTGCCATCTTGGATTTCATAAATTGGTTTTGCGCAATACCTATGACGTCACATATCACGTACAAAGCTACCTATGTTTCAAGATTGTCGTGTGATTTACTGTAAGACTAAGAATTATTAGTTATTTGAAATATTTCGTTAAAAATTGGAAAAAATATTAAGAAAGTCAAAACTTGGCAAAACATGGCTTCGAAAATTGCTTTGCCATGGCAACAAGTTTTATCTTTGACTCAGATTTTTTTCTAAAATTGTGTTTTCTGGATACATCTTGAATATCAAGAAAGTTATTGACGGTTGAAGTCGGTGCGGGCACTTTTTGCCCCTCCCCCCCTTTCCCGGGTAAAATAGGGTTAAACTAGAAAAAAAGGATGAGCGGAAAAACACAACATAATAACCGTTTTTGACCAAACCACATTTTTAGCTTACCCTGCGAGGTTTTTGAAACCTATGCCAATTTACAAGGAAAAAAGAAGTTTTGGTTGGATGATCAAATGGTGCGATTAATTCTACTGGAAAATTCTCGGAAAAAGTACAGTATTCATTTTATTCGGTTTTTACATACAAACGGTAAACGATCCTATTGTTTTGAAATTGGCCTACACTGGCTAAAGTGTATTTGCCAGCTTTGTTTAGTTCTTGCGTTTTAAAAGTGAACATTTCAAGTGCAGTCAAGCAAGAGTACTAAAAGGTAAACTAAAACTCCAGGTTTTGACTTACCTGTAAGCATGTCCACAATTCCAAGAGAAAAAATGATAATGTTGTAAGCTCGCCGAAGCATCTGTTGGTTCCGAAGAACCACTGTGCACAAGACAGCGTTGCTAAACACTGACAGGGAGCCGATGGCGACGTACGGAAAAGCTGGATCAAGATTGATGTCCACCGATTTACTTGTCGTGTTCAGAATGCTACTGTTGTTTGCAACCCCTGTTAGAGTACTCATTGCTTTGAGGTTGATTTCTCAACTTTTTCAACAATGCCAGTTTGGGTGAAAGCCTTTTTTTCTAATGACTCAGTCCTCGAAAAAACAGCTGCGAATATTCTTCACAGCTTTTCTCGATCAACACGCTATCGTTTTATGAGCTCAGAGTAATCAGCAGTGAAAACCACTGGAAGCTCTCGACAATCTTTGTTTTAGAATAGCAATATCCTTTACTACTTTGTTTTTCTTCATTTGGATCGTTCTCTATATAATTAATGTTTCGTTTGCAGACTTGAAAAAAACCCTTTGTTTGTAAAGGCCGTATGTATAATGTTCTGAAAAAGCACAGCTGCTTGCATGACTTTTCTGATATTGTTTCATTCGCTTGAGTATTCATTACTTTGTGTAGTACTTTCTTATATATTTGCTGAATGAAAGATTCATATTCACGAACAAGTTTCCTTTAAAAACAACAATAGACTTTATATTTTATACTCGGTACAATCAGCAATTTTATCTTTGGAATCTTTCGATGGTCAAGGATTTTCTTAGAATGTTACTAATCTTTATTCCTTCGACGGATAGTTTTCTATGAATCGCTGTTGTGTTTACATCTCCATCCGAGAATATGGCCTACTTCCTATAATATTGTAGTTTTGCCAAAAAATATTACTTGAGCTGCCTGTTATCAAAAGCCCTATGTTTCCTCTGTTTGAGTATAAAACTAATTTAAAAAAAAGTTTATTAGCATCCCCGCCCGACCATTAAAATAGCCCCCGACAATGATTTTATTGTTTCCATACAATTCTTTTAAGTTTTATATAAAATACCCAAAACAGTGTTAGCTTTGTAATTTGTCACATTTTTGACAGCATCTTTTAAAAAAGTTCACGTGCGCCAGTTTTAATTGCAATTCGGATATTGAGTTTGAATTTTATTCGGCTGGATATAAACGTATTGTGAGGCTGAGGAAGGTTTGATGAAGAAAGAGGGCTTCAAATCTCAATGCAGTCTTTTTGTTGAAAAACGGCGGATTGGCAAGAATGTCTAGTGAGATAACTTGGACAGAAAATGAGAGGATTTCCTCAATCCATCACGTTAATTTTGTTAGTTCTTTCTGACTTTTGCCTGCTTTGTTCATTAGTCTCGTCTGTTAGAGCTCTTCAGTTGGAGACCTTCTAAATGAACTTTTCAATTTAGCACATGTCAGTTTCCTTCATTGATTCTTTAACTTAATACAAGTTGATTGTTGACTATCGTCTTTATGTTGCTTCAGTTTGAAGTAATTTGGACATTTTATAAATGAATTAGTTTAGCGACTCGGATTATCGTTGCAGCGACTTAAAAGTTCCTTCTCCCCAAAAGCAAGCCGTTTTTCTTGAACCGGAATTAATCAGTATGAAATTGTTGTTGTTTTAGAGCAGGAAAATGTATATTTCGTATCAATTGACAACTTAGTTTCGCATAAATTGAGTAAAAATCAGAATTTACTATTGCTTTGTCTCATTTTATTGTGTGTTAAAACAATGGGTACCAACAAAGGGGTGGCAACGTTTTATGGCACCGATGCCCGAGGCTGTTTTCTTAGATATATGGGATATATGCGTATTCAATCTTTGCCTTGACCCAATTACCAGAAATTCTGTTTTGGACCGGCTTGTTAAGGGTCAGTTTGTTTGCAACCAACCAATTACTGACTATGATGAGATCTTGATTCAGCTTTTGCTCGATAACATTAAGGTTATTACCAACAATTGTTAGGTGCGTATCATCGGCGTACATTTGAGGCTCCGAGTTTTCAAGACAATTGGGCAGGTCATTAATACATAGGATAAGTAAGAGCGGGCCTAAAATTGCCCCTTGGGGAATTACGAAAGCCAGATATTTGCTTTTTTGAAATGGAACCGTTGACAATACATTTCTGAGTATTGAAAAAAATTGTATATAGAACAATAACTGGGGTAACAGAGATTGGTCTATAGTTGTTTAAATCAAAGTGCTCTCCTTTTTTGAATAAGGGAATCACTTTAGAGCATTTCCATTCATCTGGAAAAATGTCACAAGTAAAGGACCTTATGAATATACTACAAAGAGAGTCGGCTATCAGGTCGGGACATTTTCTGATGAGTCTTGCTGGAACTTTATCGAGACCTGTAACTTTTGACTTACTCAAGTTTCGATCGTCGATCGTAATACAAAAGTTTTGCTTGTAGTTGTGAGATAGACAGTGATGTGCTATCATAGGTATTTCACTTTCTAAATAAGTTGCAATAGTAGAAAAGTGGGAATTGAAGGTGTCGGCTAGCTCGTGAGATCCAATTATTAAATTTCCATTAACTTTGATCTCCTTATGGTAGAATTTACGGATTTTCTGTTAGTGAGTTCGTCAATTGCCCGCCAAGTATTTCGGATATTACCTTCGTTCTCGCGAAAAGCATTGTTGTAGCATCCTCCTTTTGCAGCCTTAATTTGACTGTTAACAAAATTTCGATGCCTTTTAAATTTTAGCCTCTGAGTTCCATCGAGCGAAAAGCTTTAATTTTAAGAGTGTCCCTCTCGTGCATAAGATTTTTTTACGGCAGAATTAATCCACGGAGAATTAGTTCCACGAACTCGCTTTGTTCTTAGCGGAGCGTGTTTGTCTGCACATGAGATAAATTTTCCTTTTCCACTCGTTCCACATGATATTAGGGTCATGTAATTACACCAAACTGCCCCAAATTTGCATAGCAATATCATTACATTGCGAATAACCGCAATACCCCAACGCAAGGGTTTACAACAAGCCCTGCTTAACGGTTAATGTCCCGAAGGACGAAAGCCCTCCTATCAGCCACAGATCAACTTCCTCATCCCGAGTGAACAGCACAGCAAAAAAGGAGATGAACAAGCACAAACTGAGAAAAGGTTATTGTTATAACCGCAACGCCAAAGATCTCAGGGAACTCGGAGTTTGTGACACAACTAGATTTTAGCCCCCTCTCCCCTCCCCCAAACCTGGAAAAAGTAGGTACTGGTAAAAGCTCTAGTTCAGGTAAAGGTTGCACCAGGATCGTACACCGTTATGAAGGAAAATGGGCGAGATTACAGGCGCAACCGGAAACATCTTTTTAAGACGGCTGAAAACTTCAAACCAGACGTGTCTGCAGCCATGTGACACCAACTGGGTTACACCAACAATGGCCAAACAACCGTGAACACCAACAGCGTCCTACATTGATTCACCAACTGTGGTCTCCAACAGTGGTCGAACAACCGTGAACACCAGGAGTGTCCAATAGTGATCGACCAATTGTGGCCACCAAGAGTGACAGACAAACCGTGACCGCCAACAGTACACCATCGACAGTGGCAAACATCCCAGTTCAGCAGTCGCTTGTGCGTGACTGCTTGTGGGTGAACTGTTGAAAATCCATAACACTTGAAAGCTTTTGTTAGGTCTTGAGTTGAACTTTATTAAGTTTCATTGTTGTTTAAATAAAGTTTTTGTTCACAAGTATAGATTATTTACATAAGTTAAGTTCATACTATTGCATAAAAGTAATTGATTCCTCTATTTAAAAGGACAGTTAACATTTTTTTTTTGTTCAAAACAAGGGAGATGTAAAAATAGGACTTTCTAAACAAGGGGATCGAGTGACTTGCTTGAACCATGTGCTTTTGTATTGGCTTTCATGCTTGTTTTGAATAAAGTTACTCGTTGGGATTACAAGCAAATTATAAGCTTATTATAATAACGGTATGTTCAGGTACGGATATATTATCCGAGGTATTAAAATTACTTTTTTGTTTCTGAAAAAAAAGTAAAGGCACTTTATTTATTGAGGGTAGCACACTTACATCCAATATGGTGTACTCTCCCGTGTGGCCCTCACCACAACACCGGGATTACCCTACTCTTTCGAGAAGTGTGTGGGTTCTTCTAAGTCCCCTGAGGTAACATACAAGGAGACTATGCCAAGGGGCTTAACGTCCCTGTCCACTGACGGTATGCAGAAAGAAGGTCACCCAAAGATCAACCCTCGATCAGGCCGGGAAATGAAACCGGGACCTCATGATTAGCAGTTAGAGACCTATACTCTCACAGACTAAATGGTATTAATATTTGGTAATTTCTTAAATGACACTAATGTATCTTTTAAACGATTTTTAGGTGGGATTCGTGTGTTACAATGAAGGTTTGAATCACCCTTCTTAAAAAAATTATGGAAGCATTTTCTAGTTTGCTTGATATCTTAATATTTTGATAAAGTAACTTTTTGATCGATCCTTTTCCCCGTAAGACGGATGAAAGAAATATTTCATGTCTAACTCAACTGTAGACAATTTTTTTTTTTTTTACAAACTTAGATTTTCAGAATGTTTTCAATGTTATATGCTTGGAGCTACATGTATTCCGACTCATTTTGGCTCAATTTTTCTTTTTTGCTATAGAGTGCTGGTGAGGTAATTCTAAACAATGAAATCAGCCTATAACGGTGGCTACTTATAAACTAGCCATGGATTTGTGGTCTGGATTGCATCACCTTTGAAGAGCCAACCTTACATTAATCATAATTAGTACCTTTTGTCTCTTTTCACAGTATCCGATTTCAAGATTTTTTTGTCTTTACACAATGAAAGTTTGGAAACAATTTGAACCAGTCGGGTTTTCAAATTAAAATAAAATGGCGAAGACAGTTTGAGTTTTTTCCAATTTTTTTGGCTACGAAGTAAGCGGTAAGGGGAGTAAAGAATAATAAAGGAATATAATAGGCATCTAGTACTTGACTTACGTTTATGATTACAGCCAAATGGCAGCAAATTGTAGGCAAGTACACATTTGCAGTTTTAAATATGACTTTGATGTCGTTTTTACTTAAACTACAACCAATATTATTATTAATTAATTAATATTTTCAATTAATGACATTTTTTGTGACATCATTTATGTATCAATAAATATGCATAGAACAAGATATTCTCCTTCATGCTTTAAGCCTCTGGTGATGGCACTTTTCATGCATTTACTATTAAACCTATAGATATAAATACTTACTGCTAGTATTTTAGGCGAAAGTATTTCCTTGTAGGGAGTTAGTTTAGCCTGCTGATAGATAAACAGCTGTTTGTTACTCGTTCAGTTTTTTAACAGCCAGAGTGTTAATCGCACTTTGATCATTGTATATGACAGTATCTGTAATACCTGTACTACGTCTTGTTAAGTCTGAAGAACTTTTGTTGAGTTTGCACCGGCATTGCACGGCCGTGATACAGGGCAGTATTTTTTCGAATTCTTTCTTGTATTCCTTGTTGGTGAAGTAGTACACCCAGGGATTTACAGAGGAGTTGGATAATGCAATCAAGTTCAGTACGGGGTCTGTATCAACAGTCACATTAACGAGGCCCAAAAACTGATCTATCTTTGTTGGCAACCAACTTACAGTCAATAAGATTGATGTGACAGCACACATGCTTAGTAGTCTGGATTTCACCTTCCCTCCTGCAGTATCCTGTACTGCTGGAGATCTTCTAGAGTGAAACCATATTTGCGCAAACGTGATCCAGGTGACTAGAATCGGAATTAGAACTACTACAATTATTTCAGTTGTTTTAATATAATCCAGAGTTCTCTCATGGTGTACAAGAATGGTAGTAATGTTGGAAGAAACGGCATAAATCAGAATAAGAGCAACGTAAACGGCTACTCGTCTAGTGGTGAACTTGTAGCGGTACTGAATTGGTCTGACCACTGCGAACCACCTGTCAAGGGCGAGGCACAGAACGAGGAGCACCGACATCTTACCAAATGTTAATATAATATCAGAAGCTCGTTCCGCGTACTTAAGCAGTTTTCTTTTTAGGTTTAAAAGAACCACTAGAGCTAGTATCAGCATCAAGACACCTAAAAGTCCAGAGCAACGCAAAGATTAGTTTAATCAGTCATAAATTGGAAACTGATAGATTGTCAAGGCCCCAAGAACAACGACCATGTATATTCGTCGTTAAACGACTTTGCTTTATTATTTTTGACATATAACTTTGGAAACAGCTGGTATTTCCGGATTTTCAGAACGCGCTTTTATATATATAATTCTATAGTTAGATCTGTGGACGGATTGGTGGTTTGGCCTATAAGAACAAACAAGTATAAGAACAAATATCTGGGTACAACAATATTTATGTCAAATATTGAAACTGAACGGTTTGTTTTATTAAGAGCAAAGAAAGCCATGCATTAATAATGAGATATATGTTCACATTTGTTAACCTGTTGTAGTTTGTATTTATATATATACAATGAGAATGCAAGTTTTGAACTAGCCGGGTCGTCAAAACTTACTAAAATATGGCACAACATATGTTTAATCAACTAGGATTTGTCGCTAAAAGGTTGGGCAAGAAAACACAGCAAATCAATCAGTTTTTACCAAACCACATATTTAGCTTACCCTGCGAGGTTTCTGAAACCTATGTCAATTTACAAGGAAAACAGAAATCATTTTGGTTGGATGATCAAATTGTGCAATTCATTCCACTGGAAAGCTCTCGGAAGAGGTGAAAAAATCGGACGCAATCATCTTAATCGTTTTTACATACAAATGGAAAACATTCCTATCTTTTTGAACTGAACCTACAGTGAAGTTGACTTGTGTTTAGTTCTTCCGTTTGAAATGTAAGCTTTTCAAGTGCTTTTCAAGTGACTTACCTGTAAGCATGTCCACAATTCCAAGAGAAAAAATGATAATGTTGTAAGCTCGCCGAAGCATCTGCCGCTTCCGAAGAAGCACTGTGCACAAGACAGCGTTGCTAAACACTGACAGGGAGCCGATGGCGACGTACCAAAAAGCTTGATCAAAATTGATATCGTCCGATTCACTTGTCGTGTTCAGAGTGTTACTGTTGTTTGCAACCGCTGTTAGACTTCTCATCGCTCTTAGGTTAGCTTCTCAGTTACAAATTAAATATATAGTAACTTGTTCAACAATGCCACTTTGAGTGACGGCTTTTTGTTCTAAAGACTCGGTCCTCGACAAGAAGTTGTCAACACGTTTTCACAAGTTCTTTTGATCGTCACGCTATCGTTTTGAGAGCTCAGAGTAACGATATCTTTTACTAATCCGCTTTTCTTCAAATGGATCGCGTTCTCTATAGTATTGATGTTTAGTTTGCAGACTCTAAAATAACTATAGCCTGTAAAGACCGTAATGTTCTGCCAAAAGCACTGCTTGACATTTCTAATATTTTTTTTCATCCTTTTGAATATTTAATACTTTATGTAGTTATTGTTATTATATATTTGCTGAATGAAAGGTCCATATCCACAATAACGGTTCTTTTGAATACAACAATACACTTCATATTTCATACTCGGTACAATCAGCAACGTTATTTTTGCAATCTCTCGATGGTCAAGAATATTTTTATTAGAATGTCAACGTTCTGTTACTAAACTTCATTCTTTCCACGGATCGTTTTCTATGTTTACATCCCTGGGAAAATGGCCTACGTCCTATAATGTTATAGTTTTGCCAAAAAGCACTGCACTGCTTGACTTTTCTGTTATGAAAGGCCCTAGGGTTTCCTCTGTTTGAGCGTAATCAAAACATCGTAAAGTCATTGTTATGATTGCTATAAAACAACAGATAAATATTATTACGAACAAATTTCCTTTGTATACATTATAGATAAAACCTATAAGGTGCTGCTGCATTGTATAACTCTCGCGCAAAATTTATCTAAGCAAGAAAAACTCTTTTAAATACTTCATACATACAAGTGTTGCTCTGTCAGTACTTCTCTTAAACAAAAAGAGAACGGTCTCGAGGTGGCGCAGCCCAGAAAGAAAGGGAATTTTACTTTAAATTTTATTTTTGAGCTTGCACCTGTTTTTTTTAAATCAAATACCAAATGATATTAGTACGACCAATGATATTCGACGATAGTATATCTTCACTTAAAATGAAATGTCATTGTGCTTGGCCGGGATAATGATTTTCGTTATTTCTAAGAAACAATAGCTAAAAAGGTACTTAAACCTGAATTATAGGATATTGCTATTTAACTTTTCTGGAAAAAAACCTAATAATCTAAAATTACAACAGTTCAAGAGAGCTCTGTAGCTACCGTGGTAAAAATATTACTACAATTATTGATAAAGTTGTTCTTAAGATTATCATCAGGGATTAATTGTTATTCAGCGTCACGGGGATTGTAGTTCTAGTGGACACGATCGACCGTGGTTAAATAAATTATTATCTGCTAAAACAAAAGCTTGTTCAATTCACTGTAATCCGCGCGTGAATTGATTATTGGATTGAATTTTTCGGAGGTAAAAGGCTTCGAGGAGGCGTAAGTTAATTGAATCTGACCATCTGACCTTGATCTTGATGGAGATGAGAGTGTTGTTGGAGGAAAAAAGTGTCCGCGGGTCATAGTTCTAAAACTATTGAATGTAATGGAATAAAATTTGGTGGGCTAACAGATATTTGCAAGTAAATTAATTTGATGTAAATTAATTGACACATGATGCAACAATAACGTCATTAATGTCAAAATTTCGGGTTTTTTTTTGCTGATCGGAACAGATACACTTGTTTCCTTTAAAGGCCCTTCGGGAAAATACAACAATAAGCTACCAAACTGCATGGTTCAATATTTTGCTCTTGCATATAGTTTTAGAGAACAGTTTCGTATTGCACCACTCAGAGGTTTTAGAGGAACCCTTGCTTCTATTTCCTTTGTAACAGACAGTTGATGACGTCATCACAATAAGTCACGCAAATTGTGTTGACTTCCAATTCAACTTTTCGCCTAA
>JAOBYF010210101.1:0-10285 GCA_025403605.1 Parazoanthus darwini | reverse complement strand
CTCAGCCATTAGTTGACTGCAACACTAGTAGTAACATTCTCTTAAGCTGTCTGAAGACCAAGGGGTGGGTGCTAATAAATTGACATTGTGTTGAAGTACTGCAGCACTTGATTTGCCCTACCATTTTTTTTTCATGCTCACTGCACACTGATGTCATGGAAATCAGTTGAGTGCCCTTTGCACTCTGGGATGCATAAATAGTGCCATCCTGAATTAACTAACTTGGGAAGCAGCCCATATGTGCTATTCACATTGCAAAGCACTCTGTAAGAAACAACAGAACTTCTAAAATGCAATCGTATGGGCTGCCAAGCTGGCAAAATACATGGGCAGTATGAAAAAGGCTGAACTGCTTTCAGCACAGAAATGAGGCAGCATCTTCCAAAACCAGATACATGTACAAGTACAAAACAATTGTCCCAAAATCCTAACCACAAAGCATTTTTCCAAGCCACATGGCATTTTTCTTAGCCAAACATCCTTTCAGTTTTTTCAAGTCAAACAATGCACCCAAAAGACTTTAACATATGAAGGCAAACAAAGAATTAATGTGTGGAGACATGTAAGGGTTAAATGGGCATGTTCGACCTAAAATGACACTGTTATTTTCAGTAGCGGATCCAGGTGTCAAGGGGGAGGGGGAGGGGGTATTGGCCCCCTTTTTGTTGCCCAAGTTAATAGTTTACTATAAAGTTACACCCACATTTACATGTGTTAGGTACTTTGTGCCCTAGTGTGCCCCTCCCTTTCAAAATTCCTGGATCTGCCACTGATTTGATAGTTTTATCTTGGTGAACTGATTTCTGTGATATATGTTGGATATCATTCTCTAATGACCAGTTCTCAAGGCATTGAGATTTTAAGTTTTGATTTTGACTTTAACAGAAAAAGAAATCAATCTAATAGTCTATACTCCATTTTCATCCATGGGAACATCCTCTATGCAAGGCTTTTTCTCTGGTGATACAGCATCTTCCTCAGTTTTGGTCTTGTCTGCTTTTTTGCGTTTATTAAGCTTGCTGTCGGGATTATTCTCTGGGTTGCGACAAAGCTTTAGTTTTTGCTCTAACTGTTTTACACTTGCTTTTTCTGGTGAGGCATTCCGACACTGTACAGTTTTCACAATTCTTTCTAACTTTTCGACAACGGCTTCACCTGCATTCTCAGCAATATATGCTCTAATACTTTTCTTAGATGCATCCAATAGTGCTGCAAGTGAAATCTGTGACGGGGGATAAAGCAACATCACATCAGTTGCTAAACTGCATGCTAGAAACTTTTCGGCCTGTGCCCTCCATCTCTCTGGATCCATTCCCTGTGACTGTAATTTTGTTTTCATATCAATCATAAATCCCTCCATTGGTCTATATGGGTTATGAACTGTCAAATGGAACTTTAACTTCTGCATAAGCAGCAACTCATGGCCTAAGATGAAGTCTTTGACTTTTTCCCGTCGATCAGGTGGAAGAATTTGCATAAAGGCATCCACAGACAGATTGTATTCGTCTACTTTGCAAGCCATATACAAACACACCAGAAACATTTCCTTGGCCGGGTGGTCCATGACGCATGTCTGAAGATAGAACCGCTTGAAGTACGCAACGGCTGTTCCGGTAACTGACGTCGGTAATGGCGGCTGAAACTTACCACAGACATCAATAAGAATTTTCAGGTAATAATCCACTAGAGTTTTCTCTTCCTTCTCTGAGAGAAAATTGACATCCCTTCGATTCGGATACGTTTCAAGAAAGTTGCGACAATAGTTCTGATTGATCTCCCGACGTATTTCCTTTAGTTGACTTTCATCATCAAAGATCCAATGCTTTCTCTGCGTACTGCTGTGAAACATGGCCTATGGCTATAGTTTGATGTGGGAAATTATGGAACAGTGCTTCCACAAGTTGTTTCAACTTCACCAACATGAACATGTGGACAAAGCTTAGCAGCCACGCAAACTTAAAGTGCTACGGCGTGGTTGCATGGTTTCTCCCGGCGGATGCACAGAAATTTTGCGAAGATGTTGTCACGTCCGCGTTTTGTGCCGGCTTTGTAGCAATTTTCTTTTGCTGTTGCAGTTACCATGTCGAGAGGAACGGGGACCTTTCCTTTCTTTGTACACGATCCACGTTCCTCGTCGGCAGCTTTCGCTAAAGGAGAGAGAAAATCACATCGAGAAAGAAGATTCGTTGGTCAACAGCATCCATACGCCAGAACGGGTCCCATTGGAACTGTTTTCACACCTTCTGTTGAAAATCCAGTTGGGTTTTTTTCACAAAGAATGCAACAAAATGTGAAACGAGTTTGGCCAGCTGGTGAAGCGAAACTATTATACAAAAACCACGATCCACGCTTTGGCACACGAAGTGGCGTGGTTGAACAAAGTGCCACTTCACGTCAGCATCGACATGTCCCAAACTTTCCTGGTGAAAGGAATAACCAGAGAGAACTAGGCGGTAAACTTGCGTCAACTTCTCATAGAGTAGTGGCTGACCAAAAATTTCTAGTTGATAACCCTAGCACCTCTCAGAAGTCAAACCAATCACAAGTGAGTCGTTGGACTGATCCTAAACTGGCACAAACGCAGGGCAACAACACAGCCCAAGGAAAAGGGAATCGTGCCACTATACAGCAGAGAGAACCAGAACAAGACAGAGGTAATTCTCAACACATGCAGCATTCCAAAGGAAGGGGTCGAGGGGAATTTGGCAAGTACAAAGGCAACACTCGGTATATGCACCAATCAAGAGGAAGGGGAAGGGGGTTTGTGGGCAGGGGGTGTGTTAATATACAGAACAAGCTTGAAGGAAACAAAGGGAATGTTCAGCAGCTGCAACAGGCAGTGGGAAGAGTTCAAGGAGCTGATGGTGTCTGGCTTCAAAATGAACCAGAGTCACGTTATGACAAACCAGAATCCAGACGTACTAAACAAAAAGACTACCAGACTGAATCAAATCTTGGCAATCCAACTTTGCAGTACAACAATGCTTTGTTATGTCCAGATAAAAAACAAAACCTGCATGAGACTAAACCAGATTTAAAACATTGCAGTGAGACTGAGTCAGTTACAAGTAGTCGCAGTATTTCATGCTGTGATCCATGGTCAAGCGAGGGGGGTGGTAGCCATAGGGAGCTGGCAGACTCACATGAGAACAAGTTGCTGTGTGTTAAACAGTCATGTGATATTACCCCTGCTAGCTGCAGTAAATCTGAGAAAAAGGAGGGAAGTACATTGTCTGTTAATCCTGACCTTGTTACACAAAAACATGTTGGAACTACATGTGCCGACACACTTACACAACAATCCAGACCTATGGATACGTCATCTACATCAAACACTTGTGCACCACAAGTCCAGCCTGTAACAGAGCCGTGTTTTCAGTCACAAATGCACATTGGTAGAAGTTGGAGCTATTGCCAGAAAGCAAAAGAAGGAAATGGTTTTGCTTTTACTGTGGTTTCTTACAATATTCTTGCTGATCAGTTGCTTAAAAACAATCGCACCCTGTATGATGGATATCCAGAGTGGTTGTTAGACTGGGAATACAGGAAGACAAACCTTTTGAGAGAGATTCTTGACTTCAGAGCTGATGTAAGTGACTTACCCATGGTTTTAATTTTAATTACTTGGTTACTTTCCCTTCAAAATGACAGAGGTCTTGAACACTAAAGGTATGTGAGTGAAGCATAATGATGCCACCAACTGCTAGCTACATTGTGGACACTTTGCACTGCAGGGTTCCAGCCAGGCTGTAGAAGTCTAATACTTACAGTGCTTATGATACATTTACGTTCTAAGGCCTTAAAAGTTCTTAAAATTCTCCTCACTAACTGATTCAGTACTGTATTTGTTTTTCATAATTTAAATTCAGTTTTATTTGATACATAGTAACAAAATGAAGAAAAGGCTAGGTCCAAGTTTGCATACACCTGTAATAATGAGACAGCTTTCGGTAGCTGATATGCCTTACTGTAAATCAGTTGAATCAAAAGTGCTGAGAAGAAGAATGATTCACTGTAAAAGCACTTTGAAATGGTGCCAAACGAAACATTTCCTGTATGTTGTGCCCACAGTCATTTTGGTTTGAGGTCTTATTCAGACCACAGATTTTAAAGTTATGATGATTTTTTTTTGTAAAAATATTGTTAGCACTTGATTACTAAAGAATCACTGACCAAGGTATAAATTTGGCTTGAGAAAATTGACAGCCATGAACTTGGGGGTCCATGGTACAGTACTTAGAATTTTCAAAACTACTTAACTTTAGTTTCTGTTTTCAAATTCAGAACTTTTACCAAAGCTCCTTGAATTCTGCTCCGAGGGGAAATTCTACCAACTTACTCTATATTAATCAACTTAAATTGTTAACAAATATAATCATAAATGCAACAGCTCTTACATGTTACTGAATGTCTGTTATGGTTGTTAAAGGGAAATGATGAGTCTGGAATTTACTGTAGAGGAAGTTTGAATTGATTTAGTGACCAATCAAACACTTGTAAATCAAAGTAAACTTGCTAAACACCTTTTAAAGTAAATACTCCTTGAATGCCTATACAATTTCAAATTCAGTGTGAACCAATTACCCTCTTCTTCTTTTTCTCTTGTTACCCAGTCACTTACTTCTAAATTCTTGTGTAGATTCTGTGTCTGCAGGAGGTACAGGAGGAGCATTATCACCAGTGGTTTGAACCCCACCTTGAAAGGGCTGGTAAGCACAATACATTATTATATGGTTGACTGGTTTTGCATGCTGTGACTGGTCAATTTCAGGTCCCTAAGTTGCCATACAGACCTCTAGTTCTGGAGCGGCTGTCATTTAAGTAATGAACAAAGCCATGTAATAAACATCTTATTAGCCTCGTTTGCTCAATCCGTACGGCAAGCTATGGATCCTCGTTTTTTCCCCGTGTGTAATAAATCTGGCAAAAGTTTGGGGGATGGGCCCTTACTCGGGCATGGGCACTTACTCGGTCAACTACGGTATATGAACTACTGAATGGCCCTCACAACATGTCTGGGACAGGTCTCTTTTCTTCCGTATCAGAAAAACATCGCTCCTTGGGTGTTAATTTATTTTTCATACTGTAGTACTGGTACTTACTCCTACTAGCAAGAACACAAAGTTGGAAACAACAGTGATCCAATGAGATGAGACTCCTTTGCATTACTGGCCATCAATCATACACATATCGTTTATGTTCTCACTGAGTAGTTTTATTTGATCTAAAAAGCATTGACAATCTGAAATTTGTCTAGCCATTACTTACAGTAGCGTTTAAAAGAAAATACATGTAGCACAGTTTTACGTTACTTCAGTGGCTTTCTCAAATTGGGTTTACTTAGCAACTGAATAAGAACTTGAACCACAACTGAATTCACAACTGGGGAGTAAAACAAAAAGGCGGAATAGCAGCTAAATGCCAACACCTGTAGACACAGTTTGACTGCAATGTTCTATGGGTACAAACAGGATAGCTAGTTGGGTGAGCCTGGGAGTTGTGTAGGTTTTAATTAAGTTTTATTTTGGGATAAGGTGACAGGGCAAAGAAGTTTGAATGATAATATTGCTTTACATATTTTATCCTTTTGGACAATTTGGGTAATTTATACTTTTGTTTAGGTTATCATGGTATATTCAAGAAAAGAACTGGAGATAAACCTGATGGATGTGCTACATTTTTCAAAGTGACCAAGTTCAGTCTGGTGCAATGCAAGCTTATTGAGTTCAGAAAAAGGGAAGTTGCCATTCTTGACAGAGATAATGTTGCCCTGGCAACATTACTGCAACCAAAGGTGCAGAACTCGCCCCAGACTCCTCAAGGTCATGCTGGCAGGGGAAAGTCTGGTAAAAACCTTCTGTGTGTAGCCAACACCCATCTGCTCTTTAACACAAATCGAGGTGACATCAAGCTGTTACAACTGGCTATGTTATTTGCTGAACTAGCTGAGCTGGCTCACAGACCATCCCCAGATCAGGGCCAGACAAGGGGCATGAAAACTGAAGCAGACCACCCAATTATTTTATGTGGCGATTTTAACAGTCAGCCATTCAGTCCACTGTATAGCTTTGTTACTCGTGGGTTCATCCGATACGCTGGTATGAGCCGCACTGCCATTTCGGGCCAGAACAAGCCACAGTTCTCCTACAGGAAAAGTCTCATCCTTCAAGAGAATCTAATTCCTAAAGGGCTGAAGATCACAGATCACTGCCAGTGGTACAAGAGTGAGGAAAATCTATCAAATGAGATTTCTGATTCAGCTCCAGTGTCAAGAAACTCAAACTGTTTGTGCCATGGTTTCAATTTGCATAGTGTTTACAGACATTTCCTCCTCAACGGACAGCCAGAAGTGACCACATACCACAACATGGTCTGCTGTACTGTGGATTACATCTTTTACTCGCAGCCTAGCAGTCAGCGTGGTAACCATAACAACACATCTTCACACGGCTGTAGTCATACTCAGTTGGAACTGACTGGAATGTTGAATCTGCTGGGTAGACACCAACTACCAAACTCTGGCGGTCTTCCTAATCACTTTCTTTCCTCTGACCACTTTGCACTGGTGGCATCTTTTGTGCTAAGAAGTTAAATACAATCATGCATTTGATGTGTTTTGGTGACCCTGAAACTGTTCAACCAAACAAGATTACTATTATGCATGTTTTTGTGAAAATACATGTACATGTACTTAAGTCAGTTTTCAATCATTTTTGTTTGCTGGTGGTAGATTTCTGTAGCAAAGTCAGCTCAACAGCACCAAGTAATTTCATGCTAAGTTCTTAAAGCATGCATACTATACATTCCTGTTAAAATAATAGATACGATTTGGAGAATTTCCACTCCACTTGTAAAGTGCATGATTAGTTTCTTATTCTTGCAACGAAACAATTTAATCATTTTTCGTTTACTGTCCATAGATAGCATAAGAAGAAAATATGCTATTGATAGACTGGTTGGGGCCATATAAGCCAGCTGTTCATGTAAGTCTATAAAGGTTGAAGAGTAATTTAAATTATTTACACTGTTATGTGTTAAAACCGTTGCCAGCTTCTGTTCTGAAACAAAAATTAGGGGAACGGAAAGATTTTGGATTTTATTTAGCTGGTTCAAAAACTAGAATATCACTTCAGATAATTAAAATAATTTAAAGCTGTCAAAATAGCAACACCAAGAGAATACAAGCTGTATTTTGAAAGTAGGGTTAAAAATATTGTTCTTGCAACACCAGTTTCGACCTTAAAGTTGTCTCAGTGCTACCATTCACCAGAACAGTATTGTTCAGCAGTTGTACCTGTCACGAGAGGCTTTCTAGAGTATCACTCACGTTGGAGTTGTTCACTGCTTATCGGTTTCCTGCGGAACACTGTTTGTATGTATATACAGTATTTATGTATGTATATATCAAAGCAGTAAGCATTTAGGGAGTCCCAGAAACATGCTTTTGGTTTGCCGATAAGTGATTTATATATATATAATTATTATCGTAAAAAGTTTATAAATTTTGATTTGTACTGTGGGCTCCAAGGCTGTAGCTGAAGAACATCAAGATTAAAACGTTGAGCACTTAAAGCAGTATGAAAGCTTGGGCTATCCAACCACAAGTATGTACTGTTAACAGTAAATATTGAAAGAGAGGGCGTATCTGTGCTCCAAACCTTGACGAAAAAAGAAAGAAAAGCGGCAAAAGTAGCTATAGGTGACCTCGGCCTGCATTTAAACTCAAAATGGTTGGCTTTATTTCATTAGTTAGAACATCTTAGCCAAGTAAATTCTCGTTTGATTTGACGTTTTTCATACACAAATGGAGACGTTGCCCCTTCAAAACTTATTCCCAACTTGCAACCATATTCGATCTGCACATTAATTAGACTTTACATCCTTCGGAAAAGAGTTCGTCTATCATTCGTTGGTTACCAACAAGTAGTGGTGACCTTGCACTCTTTTTACATACACATATACTATGTAGAACTAATTTTGACGCTGAAAATGCTGCAATGCTGAATCATTTTTGTGACTAAAATGGTAAAAAAAGGAAGCAAATTCTCCGCCTGTTTTGCTTTTACTTGCAGGTCGGATTTGTTACACTGAACATTTTCGATTTGAAGCAATCTTCTTTATACAACAATATGTTCACTCATTAGCTAAACTGTTATATATGATTGCAAGAAAAAATTCGGTCAACCATATCTGACAAAACGTTGCTTCAGTCTCCCAGCCGGTCAACCAGCAGTGAAAAGGTAAGTAAGGAAAATTTATAACATTCAGACAAGAAGGTGCCAACTCGTTCTACAAGACGGCCAATCGGATTTTCATTTCCGTCTTCTTCAGGGAGTAAAGCCGACCTCTCCAGCGCGTCCACGTGACACCATCAGGCGAGTTGTTATGATTGCCACGCGGGAAATATTTTCCGTTCAGATTGGAATAATGATAGTCACACAGGTACAACCTCAACCACCACGCAATGCACTCCGTACTCCACTTTTTCCCTTTGTAGTAAATTAAGGAATCTCCGGCAGTACCTAAAGATTACAACACACACTTTATTTGCAGCCGGTCGTTGGAATCTAAGACCTCGTTTTGCACTACTGGATGACAGTTTAAGCCGTAAAAACCACTTTGGACAGTCCTTTTGTTTTAAAACAACTAGGTTAGTTTTTTTACCGTTCACTACAAAGAGAAACTTTATTACCATGTATATAACAAATGGTTTACAAATTTAATAAACTGACATACTGTAAAACTCCGATAATAAGCCCCGGGGCTTATTTTTGGTCAAAGGGCCTTTTCCTTGCATTTTTCCTTTTTTTGGGGGGGGGTTATTTCGGAAGGGCTTATACATGGAAGGAGTTTTCCGTTTTATAAGTTGATTCTTAAATGCCCCGGGGCTTATGCTCGGTGGGGCGTATTATTGGAATATTACGGTATTCAGGTAAAGGTTACCCGGAGAAACAACCAGGGAGCCAACCGAGCTGGGTAACTATAAGTACTATTTAGTAAAAAGGGTTGGCAATAACGCTAAAGCAGAAAGACAAAAAATTAAGTAAATTAAAATATAATAAATAAGTGAATTAGAAACACATTAAAGGTGAACCTACCTTTGTACCATCCCAGCTCAATCAGTAATAAACCAGCTATTAATAGGAAATGTGAACCTACACCCTGTGCTGTCTCAACTACATTGTGAGCAAATCTTCCATTGCCAGTCAGGAAATATGAACCTACCTTTGTAATGTTTCAACTACTCCGTTAGCAACTGTCAACTGTCAGGGTTTGCGTCTCGGCCAATCAGTAATAAACCTACCAATATTAGGAGATGATAAAGATACTGTCTCTGTACCGCCCCAGCTCCACCAGTAATAGACCTTAATTCCAATGTTACGAAATGTGAACATATCTTTGTACCGTCCCAGCTCCACCAGTAATAGACCTTCCTATGTTACGAAATGTTAACATACCTTTGTACCGTCCCAGCTCCACCAGTAATAGACCTTCCCGTGTTACCAAATGTAAAAATACCTTTGTACCGTCCCAGCTCCACCAGTTACAGACCCTTCAATGTTACGAAATGTAAACATACCTTTGTACCGTCCCAGCTCCACCAGTAATAGACCTTCCAATGTGACGAAATGTAAACATATCTTTTTACCGTCCCAGCTCCACCAGTAATAGACCTTCCCATGTTACGAAATGTAAAAATACCTTTGTACCGTCCCAGCTCCATCAGATTGTATTTGCTTTTCTCGTCACCAATTACAAACTTGTCGTACTCAGCAAACGCGGTGTTCCCGTCCCAGTCTTCCACTTCCACCCTTAGTACAAACCGGCCACTGTTTGTCAGTCTGTGAATTTTGTTAAGACCCAACCAGAACTCTCCTTCAAGGTTTCCGAACCCATTTTTGTATTCGTCATAAGCGAGATCAAAGCTGGTAGAGCCATTGAAGCGTTTCTGTAAAACAGTCCATCCTCCACCGGCTGCAGAATGATCACAGTAGACGGGAAACTTTCCTTTGTTGTCTGGGTCAATGAAGAGGACTTTGTTTCGTTTGATCTCAGCACACGATCTATAAATGTAAGCTAAGAAAGATTACAGCAATTGATTGGTACAATAAAGATTTACTTTTTTGTATGTTTTTCTTCCTTCAATGGCACGTATTCCTTTTATTCACGCCTTGGAGACTGTTTCGTTTGATAACTTACTCAATTTTGCTGTTACACGAATGTCAAAGTTCTTCCATACAAAGTCCTATACTTCAGTTCTAAAAGACGAGCTCAACGCTTGCTG
>JAOBYF010209990.1:0-10286 GCA_025403605.1 Parazoanthus darwini | reverse complement strand
ATTAGTCAGTTAAGAGATTTCTAAACCAGTCTAGCTATGGAATTATAAAGGAATTATCCTCAATTACTAGACTCATCCTCCATTTATCACTATCGTATCTACAGCTTAATCTTCAAACAAAAACAACTTTTATTTTGAGAGCTTTACAAGTGTCTGGAAAGGATATTGCCTAAACAGAAATAGCGCAATTGCTTGACGATGACTCAGAAACGTGGAACCCGAAGCGAAAAAATGTCGGCTTCCTCGTTTGTAAGCTGTATTTCTTTTTGTATTGAACTGAAGAAGAAGGAGTTTTGGCCTTTCTTATTATCCATGTTTCCAAACAGGCCGCAGTGGTAATGGGAGGGTATCATTTTTGACATATCTTGCATGACAGAAAATTGACGCGCGATGTCCCTGGTAGATGTCTTGAGTGGTATATTTATAGAATGAGTCAAACGAATGGTTTTAATAATTAGTCAGTCGTGATTAGCAAGCCGTTTTGAGTTTTGCAGAACTGCTGAAATAGTGCCCTGTCGCCAGAGATGGAAGAACACAAAGTTAACGGTAATTTGTACAACATACACCTTCAAAGGTAACTGCTTTTTTCGTGCCTTTATACACATGCATGCAGCCGTTTCAAGAAAGGTTGTCTGATTTATCCTGCATCCATACATTGTACTTTGTACACACAAAGCTGTTTGTAGTTTCATGAAGTATTTATTTTGTGTGCGTAAGAAGACTTTATTTGATGTGGAAAGCCATTTTGAGCGGAGAAGAAACCTCCGTTTATGCTTCGGATTTGACAACCCATTTTTGTATGGGCAAGGACAATCTTTTTCGAAATAGCCTTATGAATTCTTTCATTCGTTAACATAGCGGGATAGCAGTGATATTTGAAAGTATCAATTGACAGCAGAATTTTAAAAAACTTTACGAGCAGTCGCAGAACGTAGAAAAACGGGCAACCACAAGCAAAGTTAGAAAAACACTTATATGTAAATTTATTTTTTTATTGTTTTCAGTAAGATACGCGACCGTAGTTGTAAGCTTAACTCGAAAAACAATAGGTATTTCTTCACTATCGATATCTTCGGTACAAATGGGTCCAAACGTGCTTATCGCAGTATGGTCCCAATGTTCAACCGCATTTTTGTAATTATTTATTTTTAAAAATGACATGATCAAGTACACAGTTCCGTTTCGTACAGGACTGCCTAAATTGCATTGATATACAATTAGAGCTGAGCCTTATGAGTTATGGCGTACCATTTTCAAACAGGGATCGCGTAAAAAAGAGAAAGAAGTAAGCTAAAAGTTATTTGAACTATGCTCAACTATAAACTTTAAGGTATTTAATCTTTGAAGTTTTGAGTTCAGTTGGTATTGCTGGTTATGTGGAAGTCTTAACATAGAACCATCCATCAACACTATTATAGGGGACATATCACAAACAGTGATCTTCTCTTTTAAAATATTCACTGTATAAGCGAATTCCCAAAGGCGACAGAAGCGCGATCTTAATACACGTACGCGTCTAAACAAGATTGGGAAATGTCGATTTCGGGCAAAGGTGAAAACAATTCAAAGAAAACTTTAGACTTTTCAAAATCTTTCGTTGGTTTATATCCTCCGATCGAGAAATCTTTAAGCTTGACTTGTGACTGACAATTCTGGATGAACTTAAACATTGCGCATGACTTTTCCACGACATTTCGTGATTTTTTTTTACAAACTCCGTGACCCGAACACCAATGAGAAAATCATAATAGTGTTCCAAAAGTTGATGAAGTACGAATCTGCGTTTGCCATGTTGCTGACGAAAATGTACAAAATTTAACACTTCGATCTAGTTGCCATGAATTTCGATGACCAGTTTTGAGTTCCCTGATTTTTACTCATTGAAAGTTTTAGACTTTCCAGGTTTGTCGTAACTCGTACGAACCTGAAAAAAGATTTTTCTGATACTTTTAACTTTCAGTTTACAAGTCGGTTATTTTCGCTACTCACACTGGTCTCAATTTTCCAGCGCACTCTATTTAAGGCCAGTAATACAACTAAATATAGATTTATATCGTTGCTCAGATCACCAACACTACGCCCTATACCTTAGTGCCTTGTTTGACTCCCAATAACATAAAACAAAGCTAGAAGGCGTCGAATTAAAAACCAGTTTTTGTTAAATATGTTGCTATGCAAACACTGGAATACTAGTTTTGTAGTAGTCTGTTTTTTTTTTTTGCGTTGGCGAGTAAGTTGATTGTTTACCAATTTGCAATATTTACGAGAAGGCCCATACCCGAAGGAGGCAAAAGATTAGGACTCGAAGTCTCTTACTAGCTGATGACTCCTAGGGCGGTATGGGTTTTGAGATCTTTTGAGGGTTGATATGGTATGATTTTTGCCGTTGGTTGTAAGGCTGACTTTTCCGATCGTTAATTAACTCATTCTGCTCCAAAAGTTTGTCTCACAACTGTACGGCAACTGAAACATACCGCAAGCATACCACATCAACCTTTGTTGATCGGAACCCATAAACTGCTATGTATCTGATGGAAATCAGCTATTATTAAAAGACTCGATGCCTTTCACCTTTCTTTTGTCTTACCTTGCAAGTAATAATCATGTGTTGGATTTGTGTTTTGACAATTCAAGTCCATAGAGAGAACATGGATTTGAATACATAACAGTGGCACAGCTAACGTACGTGTGCATTCAATTGTATTGTTTTCAGCACAATCGCTTTCAAGACACAAAAGAGAAAGTTGTTTCATATAATTTACGAATGGCGTTATTCATGAACTATCACTGATTACAATTCCGTTTTTGTACCGATTAGCAAACCGCTCAAGCAAAGCTAATGGCCCATCCAGAAGACCAGCGCCATTGACGTTAAGTTAAACTTCCCGTGCAAAGATTACAAACTGTACAACAACAGGAAAAGTATTCTGGCCTTAAGACTGAAATGACATCTGCAAGAATTTACTACACTTTAGCCTTCCTTCTACGGTTTCTTCACAGCGGTTTGTGGCTTGGTTACGTCCATTGCCAAAAGTTAGAGGTAGCTCCACACTTGTTCACTGGCGGCGATATCATAATTGGTGGCCTGTCACCGGTCCATTTTGCACCAACCGAAGCACAGGAAGAGGAAAACCCCGGCTCGCACTTATGTCAAGGTAGCTTCAATACACGTGGTTTCGAAGCAGTTGAAGCCATGCTCTTCTCAATGGACATGTTAAACGAAGGCCACTTGAAAAACAAAGTACTTCCAAACATAACAATCGGAATGGACATAAAGGACACTTGCACCAGCGCCGATTACGCTGTGCGCGAATCCTTGAATTTCACATTCATTCGCAAAGCAAACATGCAGGATGAATGCTCAGGTTTGCGTAAACAAAAATCCGAGAAACATACCGTCGCAGTCGTAGGCGCGGCATACAGCGGCGTTTCCATGGCCGTTACGAATCTATGCGGCTTGTTTTATGTTCCCGTTGTTAGCTACGCATCTACGAGTCGTTTGTTGAGTAATAAAGTTCGCTTCCGCTATTTCCTTCGCACGGTTCCGAGTGATATGCTGCAAGCTCGAGTCATGGCCGACTTGGTTCACTCTATGAACTGGAACTATGTTATCGCCCTGGCGTCGGACACCGAGTATGGCAGGTCAGGAATCGAGACTTTCAAAGAAGCTGTTGCAAGCTTTCGGAACGAATATGATATTTGTATACCAGTGGACGAAAAGTTCACCAAACGCTCGAGCCCCTCCAAGTTTAAGCAGATTTTCAAAGCAATGAAGTCCAACCCAAAAGCTAGAGTTGTAATCCTTTATGCGGAGTTACAAGATGCCGATGTCTTATTCCAGAAGTTTCTCGCCACTAAAGGTTTGGAAAACTATATATTTATCGGTTCTGACGCTTGGGCCGACTCCAAGAAGGTTCTCAAAGGCCGCGAGCACATATTAGCCGGTATGTTTGGAGTGGTCCCTGAAGTTCTACAAGTTAAAAAATTTAATGAATACTTTGTTGACTTTACCGAAAGGAGGCGAAGGAGAAATCCGTGGATGCGCGAATATGAACAGTCAAAGGTTGCGCATAATCCCGCGTTTTTTCGACAGATTTTTCGCCACTATCCCAAAGCACACTATGTAATGGATGCAGTTTTTGCAGTCGCATACGCTCTGCATGATATGCTTGGGTGCAAGCCGTATGAAGATTGCCAACCACAGTTCCAGGCCTTTACTCGCCAAAATCCCAAGCCGTTTGAGCACCTGTTAGACTACATTAAGAAAGTTCGATTTCCTGGCATGTCACGTGATTTTGTTTCGTTTGACGACATGGGCGATCCTATCGGAGTTTATGATATCAAGCATTTGTTATTTGACGGCGAAAACTACAAATTTATTGTTGCTGGATCTTGGGGAAAGGATAATATTAACGCGAGCAGTAGCTCAAATAAGTTCCTTGCTCTCAATGCAAATTATACCACAAGAAACCAAAACTTTAGCCACAAGGAACCTTTCTCTAGGTGCAGCCAGCCATGTTCGCCGGGATATCACAAGTCACCACTCAAGAACCGGCCCAAGTGCTGTTGGGAATGCAAGAAGTGTTCAGAGAATATGGTAACAAACCAAACTGACATGGACGAATGTTTTCTCTGCCCGAGGGGCTATTGGGGAAACAAAGACAACTCCAAATGCGAGAAAATTACGCCGACATTCCTTCGGTGGACAGATGCGCTTGGTATTGTGATCGCTTGTATAAGCGGAGCTGGGCTGCTTTGTGTTATCGCCATTTTCCTGGTGTTTTACGTCTATAGCGATACTCCAGTTGTTCGGGCTTCAAGTCGCGACCTGTGCTACATCCTTCTAGGGGGAGTCGCGTGGTGCTATATCAACCCTTTGTTTTTCATTGCTGAGCCCACAGACATGATTTGTAAAGCAATTCCTTTTACCAGCGGCATGTGCTTCTCTTTTGTGGCGGGAACTCTGCTCACAAAGACTAACAGAATCTCACGCATATTCAACCGGAAACTCATGAAAACTGGGACACCGAGTTTTCTTTCCAAGAAGTGGCAGCTGCTTATGATTGTGTGTCTGTGCTTGGTGGAATTTATAATATGTGCTGTGATGGTTTTTTCCACAACAACAGGAAGTACGCTGACCATATCAGACTCTAAAAGGGAAGTTATAAAACACTGCATTGAACTGCCCGATATCAGTCTAGCGATTTGGTGGGCGTACAATGCTGGACTGGTCCTTGTTTGCACATACCAAGCTTTTCTCACAAGGAAACTTCCTGAAAACTACAATGAGGCGAAGTTTATCACTTTCACAATGTTAACAACTTGTATTGTCGTAACTGTGTACATTCCCACCTACATTGGCACCAGCAATATATATCGAACCACTATAACATGCTTCGTCTTCATCATCGGCGCTTCGGCCACTGTGGCATGCATGTTTATCCCGAAGGTCTACGTCGTCTTGTTTCGACCGGAAAAGAACATTCCCATGCAGCCTCGTAATCACACCATTCGTCTGGGTACCATTTCCCCCTCGACATCGTTTGTCCGTCGTCTGAGTTTGATCCCAAGTGATTCGGAAGTTAAAGCGGTGAACATCAAAAGACGGAAAAGCCGTAACTACTCATTACCGATCATTGACGGCCGCGCCGCCTGTAAGAAAGTTCAGCGGTCTAGTTCACTAAGTCCGGAAATTCTGCTTAATGGCCACACCTCTTCTTTATCTACCAACACACAAACCAGGCGGAAGTCGGTGACTTATCAGCTCAAATTTGAGAACATAGAGGAAGTAACTGAACATATCACCTCATCGGAAGTGGATGAATGTCCGGTTGCCTTCCCGAAAGAGTTGCTTGAAGATTCCGCATTAACTTCTGGTCTTTGTCAAAAACGAATGAGGCGAAGAAGAGGTTAGTAGAACCAGTTTCTCTTTTAGCCTTGTTTTCACTGCTATTGCATATTCCAAAAAAAACTCTTTGGGCCAGAGCTAAGTTTCGAGCTTAGGTCGATAAATCACAAAATATAAAGGGGCGTTTAACATATTCGTCGAAGTTCCCGCAAAATTACGTTACATTTTGCCAACATCTCGGTTTCAATTTAAAGGGAAAAAATTGAATTATAGCGACAGAGTACCAAATATTTGGAAAATGTTTCAAGATGAATGGGAAGAGAAAAGTGGATGGCTAAAGTGATTAATTTTGAAGGGATTTTAGTTTTTATGGATTTTAACTAAGTTTAATTTAAATTACATTTTGATGTTAAGTATCTGGCTTGTGTGTTATCCACTTTTTAGCTAAGGAACTGTGTTTGTTGCATTCCAAAACTTCCTTAATTTCCTTCTTAGTTCTCGGCCCTCCGATCTTCCTATGTGTCCAGCCGCTGTTCGGGAATGAGCCCGCGATTTCCTTGAAAGTCTTTCTCGTTTATTTTGGAGTTAATTTGCACTT
Source organism: Parazoanthus darwini (assembly GCA_025403605.1). Taxonomy (NCBI): domain Eukaryota; kingdom Metazoa; phylum Cnidaria; class Anthozoa; order Zoantharia; family Parazoanthidae; genus Parazoanthus; species Parazoanthus darwini. The sequence continues at coordinate 3,840 of JAOBYF010209990.1, read as the reverse complement.
GATTATTTTCCAAGTTCTCAAATTTTGACGAACTTTGGAAAACACTCTCGGGCAAATTGATTCCAAACAAACCTTTTAACTCCAACCAAGTTTCAAAACAAAATAATCTTAGACAAAACGTATATATTATTTTACCGAACCAAACAATTTTTAACCCAGTCAGTGGCAGGTTAAATATATCTGTATGTTGTTATTTTTATTTGTTTTTGTTACTGTACTATCTTGGGTTAGGTATTTATAAACTTCTGAAAGAAAGATATACAAAAAAAGAATGCAAAACTTGTTGTTCGATATTTTTGGGTTACAGCCAAATAGTCTTATCTTTCAAATTTCCACAAGTGTATAGGTTACTTGTTGTTCCATCACTAATAGTTGTGTGGTTTATCGTTTTAAAATGTTTGCATAATTATCGAACAGGATTCTGATCTTATCAAACGGATCTAATAGTCCATTTTCTTAATCGTAGTTGCCGCTAGTTACAATGACTACAGACTCTTTTACTCAGCATTAGCCTCAGCTTAATGTTGAATATACATAAATAACAATAAAATAACTAACATCAAGACCAGGCTAACGCTGAGTAAATGAGTCTGTAGTCATTGTAATCAGCGGTAATTACGAATACAAAACTGGACTATACTGATGGACAGTTTTTGAGTTGTTCATTCTTTCATGAAAAGTGTTATATCCTCGTTGCAATCAATGGACGGATTATCAGTCTACAAACCAAGCCAGACGATCGGTAGTTTCTCACGTGAACTCAGTAAGCCAATCAGAGCACGCCACCTCGTATTTGGCATATGGCACAATCCCAGATAGCAACTCTGACAAAAAGCACATGAGTCGTGATTCTGAAATTTGGACGCCATTTTGGAAAAGCAACCCCGCGCGCAAGGAGTTGTGGGATGGACGGATGCTGCCATATGTTAGAATCAGTCCGGCGTGCCTTGCGCGCCTAGTCCGTTTACCTGGAGTAAAAGTACTCAAATGAGATTGGCGTTGGCGCATTGCTGCCAGTCTTGCTCAGTCTGAATAGGGTTAAATGGATGGATGGAATCAATAGTCCGGTTTCGTATCCCAAGTTACCGCTTATTACTATGATCATAGACTCATTTTCAGAGCCATAAAGTTATTTAGGGTGCTTTCGTAATTCGTTAGGGCCAATTCCGGAATAGGAATACATGGATATTTTCTGATCTCGGCCGAGATTGATTGAAATCATTTTCAAAGTAATCCTATTCCGGAATATTCCCAAACGAACGCACCCTAATATGATATACTAAAGTGTGTTAGCCTCGAGATGGTGTTGAATACACATAAAAACATAAATAGTGATTAGAAGTCCGGGCCTCAAAAACACAGATTTGTAAATAGCTCTTACCTACATTGGTATTTATGAGTATTGAACATCAAGTCGAGGCTAGCGCTGTGAAAACGACTCTGTAGTCATTGTAATCAGCGGAAACTATGAATACGAAACTTGACTATTGGCTGATTGTACATGAAGATAATTTGAGACACTAATTGACTGCTTTCCTGACAGGTGGACGAATCAAACAATTGAATGCTTGAGTAAGAAGTGAAAACGGGCGGAAGGGTGGGGGGAGGATGGTGATTTCAGAGATTCGGCTGATCGTTGTATGTTTTTTCCCATGCAGAAACAGTCTTAGCGTGTGCACCGCCAGTAAGCAATTGGAACCCCTGCGAGAACACCGACAGTCACTATGAAGATAATCATCTGCCGGATACTGACCACCACTTTTGCATAGATCATCATTCCGAAAGTGTCCATCACCACCCAGGTATGCATTTCAAGTACGCCGGTGATGATGATGTTAATGATGATGATGAAGATGATGGACATGATGATGATGTAGATGACGTTGATGACATTGGTGACCAACCCGCTTTGGAGACCGATAAGATGCTTCCGTATGAAAAACATCATGTCTTTAAAAACATTCTAAAAACAAGTCGTGAGTCAATTGCTTCAGTTACCGGAGAACGTCCAGTCCGTCTTACACAATCTACCACTTGTATTCCTGTTGTCAGACCTTCCACGAGTGATTCGATCGCTCAGGAAGAAAAGGAATCCTCTACAAAAGACGACTCCCGGAAGATCAATGAAAGTGAATCGAAAAAACTGCTGAAGAAGGGACAAAAGCAGAGAAGACCTCATTGTGATGGTTGTTATCATAGCCTGGCCTCCTCTAAAGACCGTGCTAACACAAGCGCTTCAGAAGGAGACCTGGACGCCAATGAGGACAGCAAACCGGAACTTATTTTGCCTTACAACAAGAACTGTATCTTTCCGGAATCGAGGATAGGAGCAAACAAGGCGGAGCTGTGTGAAAATGGATCGCTGCTAGAGCAGAAGGGACGACTGAAAGGGTTTCACTGCTGTGAGAAAACCGTGGGAGATGAAAATAATTGTAACCATGACGGAAAGCGAAGCACTAAAAATGGCTTTGATGACCAATTGAAGCCTTTTGAACTTAGAGGCCGATCACTAACTACTAGGTCAGCATACCTGGAAAGGGAAATCAGAGAACTACAAAGCCTTCTATATTTTGATGAAATGAGGCAGAGGGCGGCAACGGAACCTCGATGCTGCGTGTGTGAACAAAGTAAAAATAACAGCCCGCTGTGTACAAGTACAACGGGCGCGTTGACCAGCTTCCAGACGTCTCCAAAACTTGTACATAAAAAGGTAAAACACCCTTTAACATCTGACACTTTAACTGAGGAAAGTTTGCATTCACAAAAGCGACGGAAGCCGATGAACGGCGCACGAGTTGTTGATGAACACGAACTAGACCTACACAGACAAGGCCACCCGAATCACCCACAACTTTACACGGAAGTAAACAGGAACTTTATCCCATGTCACTGCCTCCACGCGCCGCCAATATCTATGTCTATCTCTATTCCGCTTGTAGCTCCTTTTGTCACAGCGCCGTTTGTGAGAAACGGGGCCGAACACGTCGCCGGAGGCGACGGAATCAAGAAAACAAATTCTTTCTCAGAGCTACCTCTGCCTCGGGAAAGAGCTGCTCCTTCAAGTAATCTTGGAAGAGTGTTCGGTTTAAGAGATAACATACACAGAACCAGTGTTTCTTCCTGTGAACTGCACAGGTGCAGACAATGTCAGTATCTGAGACAGTCTATTCATCCGGGAAAGACCCAACATCCGGGACACTTCCAACACCTGGGGTGTACACAATGCCTCCTGGATCCTGCTGCTCCTCTATGCAGACAGGAGGAAGATACGGAGTGTCATTTAACAGGGGGGATACTCCCGTCAACGGAAGGGAGGGAAAGAGAATCCATGATATAGACTCTACGTGGGTTGGGAGTTTTACAATATATTTTAGCATCCATTCTACTTCTAAAACATTTGAGAGCAATAATCCGCACTGTCCTGAATACGCTCTAGATATGCACATTGCTATTTCACTTGATTTATCATCTTTTATGAAGAAAATAGTTCCCTAACTAACAGCAATTCTTTTTCAATTGAACGTTTGTTCCTATTAAAGTCGCTGTCTTTAATAAACACACTATTTTCACTAAGTGAGCTATCTCCATCGAGAGCTCTGTCTGTAATAAGTTCACTGTCTTTAAAACGCACTGTCCATTTGACCCCCCTGGACATTCGAGGGTTAAAAAAAACTAGACTATTATTACTGTCCTTATAATTCATTACAGAATTTCATTCCTTTTTTGGTCTATCAGTTTTTCTATGTTTGTCTTTTTTTGTCTAAATAAGCTTGTTTGTCTACTATTTATGCACAGCTTAATTCATTGTTAATAAGTGTTTGACTTTATGAATATTGTGAC
>JAOBYF010209989.1:0-17896 GCA_025403605.1 Parazoanthus darwini | reverse complement strand
TCGGAAAAACCTTGGGGGTCCATTTGACCCCGCCCTTGGACGTTCGAGGGTTAATTGAAGGCGACGAACAAGAAATGGAAGGAGAACTACCGAATTTCAGTTAAGATATGAAACAATCAAGTCGGAGAACAACTGTTTGTAACCCTGAATGGCACGGAAATGGAAGAAATATTGCAAAACAAACGCCGAAAAAAAAACAAAAAGACTACTAAGTGGCAATGTTCTAAAATAAACGGTCCTACTTTAGTTGTGCGTCTGTCGAGTTATGGATGCACTTGGGAAGTTGGGAGAGCACTCGAAAAGCTAGAGAAACACTGGGCTTCGCCTCGTACCACTCAAACGCTTCTCTCGTGCTCTCCCAACTTCCCGCGTGCATCCACAATTCGATAGACGCACGCTAAGCATGGACCATTTATTAATTTGACAAGGATAACACGGTGTCATAAGAGTGTCCCACTGTAGTTCAAACTGGACTTGAAGTAGTCGGTCCCTGGTAATAATATCTTGCCTTCAGTAAAGAGATCCTAAGGTAGATTGGGGAAAGATTGTGCATCGTTTTAAATATTACTATCGCTTTTTGTTTGGCAGGATAGGTAAAAATGTCACAATAAAGCACATCAATGATGATTTTTGAGCCCGTGTCATAGTTCGGTTACGTAATAACTCTTGCAGTTCGATTTTGTAGTTTCAATAGTTCCCGTCTCTCTTACCTTTTTCTCTCTCACTGCTTTCCTCCCCCAAATGTTCAGGGTCCTCATCGATGATCGTACAAGCGTGGAGTGGAAAGGATAATTGAAAAAGGTGGAGTGGCAAACCCTTTTTAGTTTGTTAATTTCAACTTGATTTCTTTTTTGAACTCTAAGTTTTCTTAATTCCATTTTTTTCTTAAATATTGACTTTTTGCACTCACTACCCGTGCGTATTGCATTTATGTATTTTGACAGATTTCAGGAATAAAGAATATTTTAGCCTTCTATCCATTTTACCCACTTTATCTCGGCTAGTTATGTTTTATCTACGCTTTTAACAAAGTAGAAATCATCAAGTTTTATATTTAGCAAGTATTATTTGTAATATTTACCTATCTATCTATCTTATATATATTGAATATTGCAAGCGCGTTGAGGTTACAGGAAATGCACATTCGAAGAACTGTATTGAAATTAAATTAAATTATTTCTACTTATTACGGCTAAATCTAAGAATGTTTGCATGCTAGATTGTGTGTAGTGTCATGCTCTTATGAGTATGATACAAAATATGTATCGATTTTAATCTGCTAAAATATAGAAAAAACGGTCTGAGTTCACCTTCAACTGACACACTGTTAGAAAGAAACTTTTCTTATGCAATTGAGAAATGCAAATAACCGAGAATGTTCAACGACATATTTTTGTAGGGCGTGTCTCCAGCGACAGTTTGGTACGTGCTGCGCCCCCGAAAAGTAAACATACGCATCAAGACTCATAAAATGAAGGTACACTTCTGTACGTGTGAACATGTGTGCGTATATACGACGTATGTAATGAATCAAACCAGAAACTGGCCTCGGCCTTTTTCTTGGTTATGGCAAAGGTTACGGCTGAAGTTATCGCTTTTAAACACCGTGTTTACTCGAATAAGCGCCGCTCATGAAAGCAAAAATACTATAGTAAGCGCTGCCATGGAATGAACTTTATTTCCTTGTAAATCAGGGTTTGTACAGGTCATGCAAAACCTGGAAAGTCATGGAATTTTACAGTTTCGTTTTCCAGGCCTGGAAACTTATGGAATTTTACAATTTCGTTTTCCAGGCCTGGAAAGTCATGGAATTTTGGTTTGGGTCATGGAAAGTCATGGAGAATGAAAACCAGTGACAGTATAAAACATGGGTTAGTTAACTTAAATGAGTGAGAAAAAGCAGAAACTCGTCAGATTTCACTTACGGAAAGCTAGATTCCAATGATATTAGGCGTATAGGTAAATGCGTATTAGTATTTTCTTAAGACGAACTGTTTTCTCTCCCGAAAATTTTTACTATATTGGAAAAATTTCATATCGAGAACAGTTTTTGATATGTTGCAAAGAAACAGATGATCAAATTAGGTCATGGAAAACTGCTAAAGTTCATGGAAAAAGTCATGGAAAGTAATTGAATTTCACAAGGTCGAAAGAGTACGAACCCTGATTAAGCACCGCCCTCGAATAAGCGCCGCTCGGGAAAGAAGAATATTGTAATAAACGCCGCCATGGAATGAGCTTTATTTCCTTGTAGATCAGGGTTTGTACGGGTCATGGAAAAACCTGGAAAGTCATGGAATTTCACAAGATCGAAAGAGTATAATACGAATCCTGTAAATGTCCTTGTTCGAATCAGTTCCCAGTTGTGCCACAGATTGAGAGGGCGTTGTAGATAAAAGCTTGGTACTTAAAGATGAATTCGACTGATATCAGCCAGGACCTCACTTATTCGACATTACATGCAGTCCGCATTAGAAACGTCAAATAGGAATGGAACGTGAGGAACGTTGGTTGGAATTCAAAGACTCTAATTGAACCCAAACTCGTCTACGAATTTATTCTGTTTTCGATTGTTTTCTTTGAGGGTATCTTTAAAACATCAAATACTTCATAAATGTTGTAATGCAAAAAGAAATCTCTTATCGAAGAAACAAAACATCATGTACTGAAATTGTCGTTTTGAAATATCAATTACTACGCTTTAATGCGAAGCAAAACTTTGAACTATTGTTTTTGACAAAGTAAAGTTGAGCAGTTACACCTGTCTACAATATCCGAGTTTTATGTGAGGTCAGAGTAATTAATTATAATCAGTAATATCCAAACCCGATGCCTTTGGGTGCCCCGGCTGTGAAGCAAAGGCGATTAGAAACATAACCATTAAAGATCCATCTGCACTCGAGGGGCACTGTGGGAGGTGTGTTTATGGCCAGAAGCGAAAAAACCATTGACTGATTAAAATGCAGTTCAGGGCCCTATGTTATCACGATCAGTATACATCACACAGGTGTATACCACAAAGGGCCCTATGTTATCACGATCAGTATACATCACACTTCTCGAGAGTAGAGTTAACACACATCGAGTCCGGAAAAAAAAAAAAACCTGAAATTTCTTGGGAATTGATTTTAGCTGTACACGAGGCATCCGATGAAACGGTTTTGCCGAGAGTGTCTTCTGTCCCGTGGAGAATTACCGAGGTTTACTGATTATTGGAACTTCGTAACATTTTACATGTTACCACACCTTCTGTCTCTAATTAAAAAACGCTGACAATTTTCTTCATGCATTGGAAGCAGGCGTAGCTCAGTTGGTTAGTGCGCGGTCTTCGGAGCTAGAAGTCCCCAGTTCGATCCTTGGCGACTCAACGTCTGTTTCGCCGGACTTTCCTCTGATTCGTGTATAGCTTTAGCTTTAAATACCCGTAAAACGGAGCACTGGCAGTGGAAGGGGGTAAAGTGCGTACTTTACTAGAAAAAAAAATAAAGCTGCTGCTCTGTACTATTACTAGATTACACTGGTCAACCACGTTGAAAAAGAGCATTTTTTGCGGAGTTTTGATTTTAAAGTATCAAATCCATACATACTTTTAGAACGAGTTCATAACTGGCTAGATGATCAGTTGAGGTTTAGTTTCATGTTTAATTTGTTTTATTGGGTTAAGGATTAGGCTTTGCTTTCCACCAACATAAACACTAATAGATGGTACTTCAATTTTATAAAATTGACGATATACAGGTAACACAGTACAGGCTTACACAACACAGACAAACATGAACGATTAAAGAGAAATCAAAGACAACAGAGCCTTTAAAGTTGATAAAAAAATGTACACACGTTTATAAAACAAATAACCACCAAGTTGGTATTGCAAGAATTAAAATGTTATTTCGTTTGCCAACAAAATTCAGGGACCGCGGAGCTAAAGGGGCTGGCTGAGCTTTCACAACAAAGGCAAAAAGTTAACAAACTTTTGTTAAGACTTGTAATAAATTAAACGTATTATAAACTTTTTAAAAAAAGTAACAAGTAACACAGAAAACGTATCAGACAATTCTGACAGACATTCTAAGGTACCAGACGCACTTTTTCATATAATTTCACTTTTTCGCTCATAGCGCGTTAGGTTTTTAGTCAAGACTCACAATTTTTAAGTATGTATTTTCTAAAAGGTTGTTAAATTTCCTATACGAGAAAGCCACTTACGTTTGAATTTGACCTAATCTAACTCTGCTTGAACCTCTTGTTTTGAAAAAACAAGTTTTCACAATGAAGTTTCTTCTCAGAAACCAATCAACGCCTCCGTACAGTACGTTTATAAATATACACACCATTCGAAAGAACGAATAATGGTTTTTCAAAACGTGCCAGCGTTTTGCGTTTAAGCACGTCACTTTTTTTATCTTATTGCCAAGTGGAAATTGCTACTTTGCTTCGATAACTGGCAGTTTTTTCAAGATTTCTCAAGAACCACGTCAATAAAAAGAAACGCTGGCACGTTTGGGTAATTCAGGCCATTAGCAAGCTGTGTGCAAAATTTTGGTTCACCATTTTAGGGTGTTTGTTCCCTAGACTTTTTTCCTCCTTTTGAAATTTAGGGATTTTCAAGTCTTGTTTATCTTCAGTATCTTTACACCTATTTTTTTTCAAAAAATTCAACAAAATTCTATTGAGCATGTTTAGAAAACCTGATGTCCCTTTTTAATTAACAGGAGTTACCTAGTTACTATGGTCACAGGCTTTCGATATTTTACCCTTTATACGGCCAAAGAATGGACAAAATGCCCCCAATATTTTTGCGACCTAAAATCTGAAGCTTTGAAGCAATCAAAAAGAAACTTTCAGTACCTGTAGACCAGTTTTAAAAACGTCTTTTGACTTTAAATGTGTGAAGTCATCTTTCATAACTTATGCAAAACTAGTTATGCCAATTAAAGTTTGAATCAGTTTTTTACAGTTTTGTTCTAATTTCTTCTTTTCTATTTTGTTCATGATTTTTCAATTTGAGGCTGTTAATACAATAACATGTTTTCTACTATGTTGAAGAAAATTTGCTGCAATTTTGCCAATGTTTTGTGAAAAAGTCAAGATGCGGACAGGCTGTGATTCTTAATTTCAACTTGATTGTTGATATGGAAAGCAATTGGTTAACACAAAGCCTACATATCAAAACTCGACCATTTATGTGCAGCCGTTGGGAAAGTCATGAGAAGGGGCGGAGGGTCCGACCGACCTCCCGGTTGGATTTGTCAGTATTTAAAAAATAACTTGGCCGTTCTGGGGTAAAATTAAGGTTTAGCAAGAGATTAGCAGTAGAGCGGTTCTAAAATTTCTCAACAGCCCGCTTTATTTTACATGCAAATAACAGTAAATTTGGAGTCACCTAGCTCTTTTCTGAATAAGAAAATCACGTAATCAGACTAACGGTTGTTGTAAAATTTTTAGTTTTTTGAAGAGCTGCTTTTGCGTTTATTTACACACATTAAAAAGCTAATGGTAGTGGTGATGCATAGAACTGGGGTATTTAATAGCGCACCGGGCTGAATACACATCAGTTGATTCTAATCTTCCTTTATTGGAATGACGCGGGGTCTAGTCTCAACCAAAAAATTGAGCCAGACAGCCGCAAGTGTTGCAGTATTTAACATCGGATCAACAGATAAGAAACTGTCACACCGTTTTAGCCAGGCCATTTGGTGGTAGGCAGACTACCGAAATGAGGTACGAGCCACCTTAAACTGTTTTTACCGATATCCGTTGAATCCTAATAGGGTCGTGTGTGTCAACATTGAGCAAGGACTCTGAACAATACAACAGAGATGCGATCGTTTAATGCAGAAGTTACTTCTTCTTTATCAATCTTGTTTAAGGGCAGACAACTAAGGTTAAAGGCAGTGAAATTGTGCATCACGCTGTAATTTTTTCAATGTATTTTGTCTTGAAAAGCCGCGAAATAGGTTGCAAAAATTCATACAGAGTGTATACAGGGATGGTAGTTTCTCAATTTATTGTGATCAGTCACTAAATTTATAACTTTGTATTATACAAACCATTAAGCTATTTATATAAAGAAAGCGAAGTCTCGAAACATCTTTGCCCGCAGAAAGAAAACCTTTTTATAGGACGCCATGCATGCAGCTTCAGTTTTCCATGAAATGTACCTGGCCAGTTTGCATCTGGTGTTCATTTGTAGCTATCGGATTTCTCTATTGTATGCATCCTGCTGCTCACTATATTTAAAATTCGACTCGGCTTCGCCCCAAACATGCTAAAACAATTAGTAATATGCAAAAATGAAATCCGCTGATAATGAAGCGTGGACGCCCAGATTCATTAGCAAAACTCTAGTAATATTTCTGTGGAAATAAAGCATAAATTGTTGTACCGAATCAACGCGTTTTCCTGTCAGAGTTTATTTCTCACAATCTGGAAGTGGTTCACGGCTAAACTGATAGAATAAACTGACTTAAATAACTACTTATGAAACAGATTACTGTGTGTGTAGATCGGATTAACAAAAGATACCGATGTCTTTAACGTTGACCTAGCATTCGATCCCAATGTAGATTATAATATACTCATGGGCGTTGTGTTCCATACCGCGTTCTAGAGATCTGACTCCAATTGTTTTGGTTAATTGATCCTTAGCGGATCAGATTCGTTTATTCAGCAAATATTATTCTAAAAAATGATGCATAAATTTAAATCTGTGGAAAGAAAGAATTAACTAATAAAATAGTTCAACCGAAGGCAAGGATAAAACACAATCGATGTAGACATGGCCCTTCGATATCGAGAACAGTGTTTGGCAAATTTGATTTTTATGTGTAAAATTGATCTGTTCTCCCTTTAAATTCTGCAGTAAACAGTAAAACAAACTGAAAAATCTAGGAGTTTTACTAAGTTATTCAACTGTACTGAACATTTGAAAAGATAGATTTAGCGTTCAGTTGGAACAGAAAGTTGCTGGACGTAATACCGAAACCGTTTTTGCAATTTTATTTTTAACGACTTGATTTTTGCAAGTTTCTTCCGATGATTAAGAACTAATTACGCGCGGTTCATAATCGGCTTTTTGGGCTTAGCCCCTTACTGGAGGCAAAATAAACGGAATTTCTTAAAGGCGACTTCACTTAGTTGCAACAAGTCTCACTGTGCTTACACTATGGCTAACTATTCTACCATATGGCTCGTTCACTTTCCGTTTTTAATCGATTTCTGAATCTTGCCGATAGCGAACATGCATTCATTAATTGTTGTTTTAAGAGCTTCTAATTTCTCTGTTTTAAAATCACATTTGTTGTAGGAAATTTGTGACTGACTGCTAAATCCATTCCAAAAAGCGGTTGTTGCAACTTAAAGAAAGGAACACACTCCAATTGAATGTTTGATTTGCTCGGCGTCATTCTAGTGTTTCCGCACAATTTGCGGCGTGTTTATACTGAACAGACGAAAAAGTCACAAAACCTTAATAGAAATGTTTCGTCGAACAACTTTTCCAACGTAATTTTCATGTCAGTATTTGATGTTGCCGGGCGGATTTTGCCTCTTCGATTTCAATGAGATTTGCTAATCAGATGTTTACATAAAACCTTTTTTAGAAACGCTTAACTGTACTCGCATCTTCGAATCTATTTCGATCGACCTTTTGAGCCCAAAAACGGAAAAAGAAAAGAAAACTCTTTACTTCTTAATTGCTATCTAGAAAAGTAGAGCTTTCCTCTGAGGTTTACTTATAGTTATGCAAAGATGAAGTTCTGCCGTGCGAACGGCGAGTTATCGATAACTTTTTTAATGTTTTTTTTCTTAATTGTAATTTTTTCATGCGAAATAACTTAGTACAGTATATAAAAAGCTTTAGCTTGACTAGGTTACTGTATGTTACTGTAATTATAAGTTTTCACTAGTCATCTTTATACACCAGTTAGAATGAATATTTATCGTCCCTGTGTCAAACCATGGTCTTTGTTTCAGTAAAAGTAATGCAAGCCTTTTCACGCAAGATCTTCATTTTGTGAGTCTTTGCAAGCTTTTTATTTGTTTCAGTCGATGTATTTAGCAAAATGTATTTACAGATTGAGATAAGCGATAGACATTCTTGCCAGCGTTTGTGAAACATCAAGATCGTATAGCTTTAGAACAGCTGATAAATTTTTATTAGGACTATTTTCATTGAAAAAGACATCCTATTTTCTGTCTCAATGGACCAATCGATAGTTATCAAGATAGACTTGACGTACACCGCTCCCATCCCAACTGCAAAGGTGCACACAGAGTTAATTTTTGTGCCTTCGCGTTATATCCTGGTATAGTAATAACCGGGAATAAAAGCAGCCGCTCCAACGACCGGTAGACACCGCCAGTTTCGTGTCTTTGTTTTCCCGCCAAAAGCTGAATCAACACTGTGTTGCATGCTGCGAAACTGATTAAACCTCAGGACAGCGTTGACAGTGAACTGTCTTCATCTTGAACAGATTAATTCAGCATAAAAGCTAAAACGAATGCGTTTTGCGGCATTGTCTTTGGCCATTGCTAAACCCTGCGTAGTGAACAAGACTTCAACATTCAAAGTTTTTTTTCCTCCAGTATTGCAGTGTTGTACATTTGCTATGACTAATCTTACACTCCGATAATCAGGTTACAAAACAAAAGCATATCGCGTTATCTTGGTCGGGATGGGTGAAAATCTAATCTAATCTGCTCTCAAACTGTTGGAAATCGGAAATTCTCTTCAATAAGAGTTTGCCGTGTTGATATCATACCGTGAGCCTTTATTTGTAAGATTTGAAACGTTTTATATAAAACAAGAAATGACTGTTTTTCTGCGTTTTTGCGACTGCAAATTATTTAAGTGTAATTAATTTAAACTACACTGAATTAAGTTCTGTTTGTGGGATTTTCTTGAAGAGCAGAAGTGTGCAGTTTAGTGCCTTATTTAGTTCCAACATTTCGAACCAATTTACAATGGATTTAATGCTACAACACGAAAATGAATGGTCATGTTATGGGCTTTCTTCAACTGGCTCAAGAACTAAGAAAATTGTAAGAAACAAAAAGTGACACCAAACAGTTTCTACTCTTCAGGAGATGAATAAAAATGGTGTTGCATGTTGTGGATTTTCTCAAGTGTTCTATGGTTAAGAGCATTTTAAAACTGAACATGTTAAGAGTGCAAACACCTTAAAACACAAAAATACTTCTGTTTTCTTAACTCAGTGTAAAGTTGGTGATCCTGTTTTGTTCTACGTTAATTTGCTATTCAGCGTATACTTTATTAGAAATAACATGAAGAAAACTGAAAGACACAAAACAAAAATGCGTTTATTATATATAGTATGTTTATTTTGCATCCAAATAATATTAAGTTTATGTTACACTGGCAGAACAATTTTTGTTTGAACCATTTGCTCTCGATTTTACGTTTATATTTTTAACAAAAAGCGGATCGTAGAAGCAGGAAACATTGGAATATATCTGACCAATTGACTTGTTAAATTAGTTAAGACAAGTTCATAATTTTCCTGTTCATTTTCTTTTGCATCTGTTGGTTCAGTGTTAAAAACAATTATCAGTCTATTGTAAGTTGAGAGAGTTCAGCTTAATTCTAATTTTTCAGAAGTGACATTCCGAATTTGCTTCTTCATTTAAAACCCAACTTTAGAATTTGAGTCAGCCCAAATAATTTGCAATTCCTTCTTTAGTGTTTTGAATGCGCAAGAATATGCGTTTCAAGCTGGAAAAAGTTAAGCAGACTCGAAAATTCTGTATATTTTAAGTAGGATCTTTTACTGGCGGATGATTACATCAACAATATAAACTAGTCTTTTGTTCGTATTTCGAGAAACACTCACAAGCACTGGAGCTGTTTTAGTTTTGGTTTTATTTAAAAGGTAAAAGGAGGAAATCAAACAAGGAAAACATTCGTGAGGTTTCTAGTGGTAAGTGGGCTTAATAAAATATTTTAATTCATATTTGATCTAATAAAGACCAAACAAAATTGATATATCCGTGTTTCTACAGCCGAAGTGATCGGAAGAAAAAGAGCATTAAAGCTCTCTTGATTGATTAAATGTTTATGTTTAATTAGTGAAAATAACAAAGGTCACTCAACAATCGTGATGTATTTTCATAAAGGCATTGTTTTATTGGTAAACTTTAAATCAACAGAGACTTCAAATAAAAGAGCTTCCTTTGAACTATTTCCAAATGCTTGTCCCAATTTATTAATATTTTGAAAGTGCTTTTATTGCATACAAGTAAAAAGGCAAACAGGTGCATGTAACCAGAAAAACTTCAAGACTTATAACTGTAGTAAACTAAACGAACATTATTACTTAAGACATATTCTTTTTCTGTCAGGCAGTAACTTTGCGTTGATTGAATATAAATATGATTTGATCAATTTGATTTTACATTAAAACTTCAAGTGTTTTTGACAAAAAGAACATATTAACCCGATTTTTATTTAGTTTTTATTGGCGCCTGTGGTCCGGATTTGTTTTAACTGGCGCCAAACTTTCCGTAAGAGCTTCTTTCACCTTGCTCAGGGGCCCAGTTTATGTCCATTGAAAACAAGCTTTTTAAACTGCTTCCTCAATCTTCAAACACATCTCAGAACGGATGATAACCGTTGATAAATGGCTGTTGATGCAAACATGGCTTAATGTAGCTACAGAAATGTTTGCCAAACAAATCCAGGCGTTTGTTTTGTATTTACATAACTTATTTTCATAGCAGTATTTCAGAAATGGATGTTTCAAAAATATTTATACAAATTCAAAATTTCAACCTAGTCACATTAAGCGATTAACCAAGAAAAAATATTCCATGTAACTGCATTTCAAATGCATGGTTATTAAGAACCATTTCTTTTTGTAATTTAACAGTGCCCTAGCTAGAATCCGCCGCTTAAAAAGCTCTATTTTGGCTCAATTAAGCAATATCTTTATTAGAAGTTCACAGTTCGATGATAAGCCATTTTACTGGGTATGAAAGCAACTAGGAAAGATTACCAGTCAACCAGATTTCAATCATTGGTACTGGCAAGAAACTGCATGGAAATCCTTAAGTTAGCAAAGAGGATAAAACCCTGTCATGAAACGAGTCAGTTTAACGAGATTAAGATCATGGTGACAATAGATCTCAGTTTACTCACAGGGAAGCGAACACGGAAACATTCTCGGACCGTTATATTTAAGACCGTTAAAATTTAATTTGTTTTTATCACTTTGTGAATATCGTCTACTTTAGACACCTCAACAGTTGTAGTCGAATTCTGATTCTCCATCAGTTTCTACTGTTTGACCGTTCATTATGGGTAATAATAGTCTCCCCCAAAATTCCAATCTCTAACACTACCATTCTCTTTATTGTATCACTGAATTTTTGTCCATGAGATAAAATTGTTGAGAAAGTTCTTTGAATTTCAGCAACTTCGTTCACGGGTACTTTGATTCAAGCATGTATAAAGTTTCCAACTTTGCGATTGGTGAAAACTTTCTTAAAAGTAATTCTGTTGGAAAACGTTATTCATTTTAAAAATGTTGGTTCAGTTGTTCACCAGGCGATGGATAAATATTGCATGACAAGAACAAAGAAGGTGGTTTAATCTGATATGAATGTTTGAATTACTTGTTCCAGGTAATATTTTTAATATAAGTTATTTAACACCTTCTATTCATCAGTAGTCGAAGCACAAATTAAATTCGCTCTTACTAAGTACAATTTCTTTCTGAATTCAATAACCGCTTTAACTACAATAGTTAATCCCTTAATGCTTAATAAAACTGCAATAATTGTCGAACTCGTGTTCGATTCACTTTGAGTGTGCTTATAATCTTCTAAAAACGTTTTTAAAGTTTGATTACCGGATGGGATATGCATTGTTTTGTTTATAAATCTTTATCTCCTTTAAAAAGCTCTGCTTACGTACACTTGCATTCAGCTGCCCTATTTATTTTGTATTTTTAGTACAGTCATGATACCCACTTAGAAGGGTTTATCAAGGGTTTTGTTCTTGAACACAGTGTTGTTTACAATTAAGTTCAATTTTTTTGAAAAGCTCTTTATATGGTGCACATTTCCTTTCCTGTCTCGCATCATATCCTTACGGTGAAATTTTGCAGTCAGTAAATTATTAAGAATTCTTTTTCATGGATTATTAACTATGGAACATTTTCACCCTTGAGGAGGCCAACCGCGTTTAGTTTGCGGGGCTTTTGAAGCTAATGATTTAATTTCCTGTGCTTGTCTTCGAATAATAAGGCTTTTCCAATAGTCTTTCTTTTTTCGAACAATGCAAGTCATCGAGCCGCTAGAAAGTCGCATGGGAAATGAAAAGTCGTGAATCGGTCATTAAAGCGAACTGTAAGTTGAGTCAGCTGTTCAAAAGGCCCCAAAAGAAGCCAATCGTTTCTCGGATGGAATGTTGTCAGGTTATCGTCGTGGGCTAGCTGCTGTTCACAGATCAAACAGTATGATGCCTCGAGTTGTTGCCCCAAAAGTCACAATGCTGGCATTGATTAGAAACTTAATAATATTTGGATTGTATTAACATGTATTGTGTTAGGTTTGCAGAATAGATCGCTCTGAAGACGCTGTAATTAACAATCTATCGCTTAAACTAACAGAATAACGTGAAGCCCGCTAGCCCAACACGATTGCCGTGATAGTGTTAGCTCTAGATTTTCGCAGATTGATCTTAATTGCAGCAGTTATTAACATTGTTGCGGAGATGATTATACGTTTTCGTTCTTATCGCTGCCGCACTGGACAACAAATCAGTAATATTGCCGGTGCATGATTGCGGGCGAACAAATAGCTTTTACATGCGATAACCATTTCTTCGCTCCATTGCTCTAAAATATGCTGTAAGCAAGCGTCACGTGTTGGAACATGGACGAACTAAAATCCCTATACTTTCGCTAATAACATGGTACATCTTTACTGCAGTCGCTGCAGAGTCGTGAGGGAAAGTTCGCGCTAGCAGGCTATGTCAATTGTGATCGCTATAACTGTATGGGTGACTATGGACTAGTACTCTAAACGCACGCAGATCGGATCTTGAATATGAACTGAAGTTCAAGTTTGACGTTGGTTTTAAAACTACTGCTTCGAGTATTTCTTCAACTCCAGCTATAAATTAACTTAGATTATAGTAGTCTGTGTAAACAAAGTGTAAATAAAGCTTTAGTGTATATAAAATTTTTGTGGTTGCCTGTTCTAAACACAAAACTTAATTTGAATGATTTCCGGATTTTATATTTGTGTTGTTAAACTCATAAAAATGTTTGTATCTCAATGTCCAAGCGAGTCTACGTTCAGCGATAAGAAAAGTAAACCATCTTTGAATGTCTTCTTGTATAATGACAAAAGCATCACGGGATAATAGTGACACTATTGTATTAAGTGGTTTATTGGTTTGTTTGTACTTTTTAAAGTTTACTTGACAAAGTTTATTATCGGGATATATGGGCATAGCAGCAAACTGTACTTCAGAGATTCTGTCGGCAAGATCACAAGACCACAATCTCTCAGTCTTAACCCTAGTGACGCCGTATCTTCTTCAAAATGGGTGCTTTTGTTCGTTTGACTACTCCTCTAACGCGTTCTTAAAACGGTTTTTCACATGGCCTAAGCGTGTTCCGTTGAATTTTCAACATCCTGTGCATGATAAATAAAACTGTCAATCTCCCTTGCCATTATTTGGATGGAGTTCTCTCAGAAGTGAACATTAGGTGTTAATCGCTATCTGAACTCATCACCACTTGAACATGTCGTATTATTCAATTAATTTGGCAGGCAATTATGCGTGGCTACCGAGTAATCAAAACATTCCCGGTGATACAGCGATGACATCTATTGTGCCGCGCACCGCTTTACTGAGGACATTGAATTTAATCCGCCCCCAATCGCGCTCTGGAGCCTTTAACTACAGTACAGGCCGACAGATATCAGTAGAGCTCACACAACACACAAACACACGGACCGTCGCTCTGCGCGATATGCAGAATAGTGATCGCTTCAATATCGATTATCTAATCTCGTGTAAAAAGAATACAGTGATGGGAAGCAGCAGCGATGAAGGAGGCAGTGCGCTTGACTCGCCGCGTTCGATTGAAGAGCCGGCAATGTTTCATGAAGGCAGACAAGCAGTCACTTCGTTTTCAGTCAAAGACATTTTGGATCCGCACAAGTTTAATACTCAAAGAATACCGTCAGAAAGCGAAGAGGATGACGACGAATCGCAGTCGAAGACTGGCTCACCAACGACCGTCTGGCATCCTTGGATGTCAGCTACGAGATATAACCGACCACACAAATCACTCGGTGAGTAACTCAAAGTTTCTTTGTAATCCCCGCTTTATAAGTCAATTGCCACCACCACCGCTATCTTGGCTACAACTTGTGAATCTGCTAACGAGAGAATAAAATACCTCCATACGATGATGCTCCGGAAAATCACATAGCTACTCTCTTCAAGAAATTGATCGAATTAGTGTTGCAAGCAAGTGCACTAGTAACATTGATAAAGAAAGCTGCCCGGCTTGAAAAGTAATTCCGCGTTGCTTAACCTTTTCTCACAGGAATGTTCGATTCACATTAGCAGTCGTTTAGCCTAAAAGGTTTGTGCCAAGAAACAATTAATTCTCTATAAAAGTGTGCTTAAAGTTTCGTTCCACTCACTGTAAACGCGACGCGAGCGCAGCTGCAAAACTTCTTAAAGTTTAGGGTCAGTTGAACGCAGCAGTCTGCAGTGCTGAGTGGCAGTAGTGTTTGATAGTAAAATCTACATTTGAGTTTCACCTTTCACGATCCCTCCTGTTAAGTACGAACTGTAGCTCGCATCGCATCAACAGCTGAACTAAAACTGGTTTGTATTATTTCACTAGGTGAAGAAGAAAACATGTCAGATAAAGCACTTCAAGATGCGTGTGGCACAGAAGCCGAAGAAAACAACAAAAGCGTGACTTCAAAGTCAAAACGAAAACGATCGAGCGAGAAGGGATCGAAAGAAGGCAAGCCCAGGCGAGCAAGAACTGCTTTTACTTATGAACAATTAGTCGCTCTTGAAAACAAGTTCAAGACTACGAGATACCTATCAGTATGCGAGAGGCTAAATCTTGCGATGTCCTTAAGCCTAACAGAAACTCAAGTGAAAATCTGGTTTCAAAATCGGCGCACTAAGTGGAAGAAACAGAACCCGGGAATGGATGCAACGGCACCCACAAGACCATCTCTTTCCCATCCGCCAGCTCTTGCTCCATACAGTCACCCCAGTTACTTTTGCAGCTCACAGATGCATTATTACCATACACCTGGACTGGCCAGTGCTACATTACCCTATGTGCTGGCCCGACCTCATGCTACGTATGGGCATATGTGAATACCATAGCTTATTCAAACAGACTTGAGATTACGAATCCTCTTTATCCTGCCAAAATGGCCAAGGGACTCCTGGTGACATACACAGCGATTTCTGCTCAAGTTTTGTTCATTAGGAATATTGTTTATAGTTAAAATGAATATTGGATTGGGACCTTACAAAGGAATAGACGCGTTTCGTGCTGCTCTAAAGGATATATATATATATATATTATATGTAAGGCTAATATCGGCTTTTCTTGATTGTTCAATTGATCTTTACCCCAATACCTTGTGCCCCCTTTACTTTGCTAATTTACATTCCGTACTTTCATTTTAAACACCTGGTTTTTCTCTCTTATTTTCAGCTTTTGATGGTACTTGATTTGTATAGACGTATGTGAGCTGATAGACAATCAAAATTCTCACTTTGCTTCAAATATGCACAAACATGCTACTGCGAGAATTCACCAAAGGACTGAAACAACATTACGAGATATACTCGATTATCGTCTCTTGTGAGACTAAAATTGAGACGTTTTACATTCATTTCAAATAGAATGAATTTAATTTACAAAGAGAAGCGAAAATATGGACATTCATAATTTAAATTTGAACAATATTTAATATTGAGTTGAACGAAGGTACATTGTCTGACTGTAAAAAGCAAAGCTCTTCAGCACTACGTCCGTAATTGGGCAGGAGTGCCATGGTTTGCATTCATAAATGAGATATCCTGTAAATATTTGACAAATATGAGTCTTTCGCCCGCTATGGGCGTAATCACAGAAATAAAAAATACGGCTCTCCTCGGGAGTATTTATTCTAAACACTCCTCTTTGCATTGTTGTCACGACGTGGAACTGCCTTCGTTAAGGGGACCAGTTTCTAGCAGAGTAGCTTAATGAATTCTTAGCAACACATATGCATAGTTTTAAATATGTTACATAAATGTGTGAGTTTGTTTGAGCAACCTAATAAGTCAACTTCAATACAAAAAAACATCTGAATTATTGTATTATACAAGCTTATTCATAACTAACGGGTTCAGTTTTAGAAATGTTTCTTATAAATGATACATTCAATTATGCCATTTTAGTATCAGAAACGTTAAATAGGAGGCCATTTCTGTTCATGACCGATTCTATTCATACAGAGGGTTTAAAGGATTACTCAAAAATACTTAAGCAGCTATTATTTCATTGTAATACACATCTTAATGGATATGAAGACCGAAGTTGCGTTATTTATATCGAGAACTCTCAGATTCATATTGGTTAAAGAACAATTTCAAGGGCGGCGAAAATCTGAGAAATGGAACAAAGTTCAGTTTCAGGTTCACAATTGCATGCAAAGGAAGTTAACGGATTTGAGTATTTGCAGATTTGCGGCCCACTTGCATATCATAATGTCGGGATTTCGAAGCAACACAAATGTAACAAGTAAACAAGTAAGCTTCGTAAATCGCTTTCACGCTTATGTCTTGTGCCAATTACATTAAAGTCCTCTTAAATCTTATGATATTGCCTGTTTTCCGGATCCATTAGGCTAGAGTGCTGTAGTTATTTGGTGAGTAAAGTGTGGCACTTGAAAGTGAAGAAGTTATACTGATCGTACAGAACAGCTTGTCTTTCATGTAAACTTCCATAACAAGTTGGTATTGTTGTCGTTGCACCCGCAATCCTAATCACGAGATAAAACTTTCGATTGCAGGCAGCTGTTGAGTTTTGAACTAATGTTAGAAATGTTCTACCTAAACCTGGTACTTTTTTGGAAAGGAGTGCTGCAGTTGTTGGTTTAATCGACGCAGATGACAGTGACTTTATAATTTCTAGTTATAATTTCTCGTATTCGACCGTTGAATCGATCAGGGGCTTACTGAACACCATCAAGTTTATCACAACTGTTTTTAACCGAGTACAGGTTGAATGTCGATGGCAATCTGAAATATCTAGCTGCGCCAGAATTGGTGTTTCCGGCAGTCGGTATTGTAATCGACCGGCTCTTATCAAGTTTCTGAATACAAGCTACTCTTAAAGCCAAACAAGCATATATTATTGTATTTTATGGGGCTAAGAACTAAACTAATGGGTAATTCGTCTCAGTTGTATTTGTGAGTAAGCTTTACAATTCTTGTTTGAAACTTAAGCCCACGAACCATGCGTTGCAAATCTATATTTCATTACATCCATTCCGGCTCGGAAAAATCGGTTGAAGGAGCCCACCCTGGTGAATTTAACCACACAGGCTTCAGCATTAGATCACTTATACAAGTAATGCTCTAAAACTTCACAGTTTCCCGTATTTTTATTAAATGAAGGTTATGGAGGAGAAGCTCTTATGATGTGAAATCGATTTCCAATATTAGGTTCCAGTTTTATTCTATTCTATGCTTGTAAAGTGTGAAACAGTATTTCTAGAGCTATTCACATATTACCACGAGGCATTGCTTTTAAACTATTTGGACATACAACGATACAAAGTAATGTTTGTATGCCGCCTTACTTCTTTTTCTTTACTCTGATCTTCAAAA
>JAOBYF010209878.1:0-10287 GCA_025403605.1 Parazoanthus darwini | reverse complement strand
TCTTTTCCCCAAGTGACCAACGTCATCCATGACATATATCCCAGTTGCATCAGTGTCAACTTTCGTTCTGCAGATTATGTTGGAAATCATACCAATTAACTGAACTAATGGCCTCTTGCGATGTTAAAAGGATGATAGTAACCAATGTATAGAATATTCTTATTTTGATAATTTCCGCGGTCGGTACCAAGCTACTATAAACGAGTTAACCTTGTACAACAATAAAGAACATGATCAAAAGTAAAAAATAGAGCGGTTTTAGCCATCCAGAGTTGACTATGATGGACTGTTTCTCCATCTGCCAATCTGTCTGTCTGTCCGCCTACCTTTGCCAGACTAGTAGCCCATCTACTTGTCTGTCTGTCCATCCGACTGTCTCTCTACTCAACTACTTCTCTATCTATCTCGTCTGTCTGACCATCACTTGTTTTGCCCAAAGAAAACCTGAAAGCAAAATATCCAAACTCACCTAAAGATGTGGCGAAGTGTTCGTGTGCGATCAGTGTCTTTGCACACCTCTTGTTCTTGTAATCCCAGATCCGCAAAGTTTTATCGTCTGAGCAGCTAACTACGTATTTGCCGCCAGGGTGGAACATGACAGCTCGCACCCAGTTGTCGTGGCCAATCTAAAAAACAGTTCATATAAGACAAAGACTTGACCAAACAAATAGTACTGGTCACATGAACTTAAGATAAAAAGACTAAAAGCAGTGAGTCACGGATATAATATCTTTTTAAACGCCTTGAAATGCTCAAATTAAAATAAGACTTTTTAAGGATCCGTGGGAATCCCTTCACACAGAAGGCTACCAACAACTCACCAGTGTCATCAAACACACCCCTGTGCTCACATCCCACATTCTGATTGTTTTATCGCGAGCTCCTGATAGCAGAAACGGTCCTGGAGTTGAGCCTTTCTTTCCACCCTGAAAGGAGAGTTCAGACACATCACAACTGTTGGGGTGTTGCCAGCATTTTTATAGCTTGGGGCATCATCTATGCAAGTCAAACCACAGAGGAACGGGTGGGGAGGGTAAGAGAGAGGGAAGGGATGGGGGGGCATACCTCTCCAGAGTGTTTCAAAGAGTTAGTAAGCAGTAACCCTACAAACTTCATTTTTTAAGATTCTCCCAATTCCTTTTTAGTAATTGTTACTTATTAGTTAGCACGTTTTTGAAGTGATTTCTGACATGCCCACCCCTTTTAACGATTAAAAAAAATTGAAATATTGAAGTAAAGAAAAACTCAGTTTCGAGTTTGGTAAAAAATATGAAATTTGTGTTTTGATGCAACATTGAATACATATTATCATTGTAATTGACAAAGTTTCGCAAAATGAATTAACTATATGGGCATAAATTTATATGCTTACAACGTATTTGTAGGTGATTCATTAAAACCGCCGAAATTCTCAAAAAAACAGTTTCAGCAAGGAACGTCTACTTAGCACACGACTGATACTAATTTCAAGGGCGTATACAAATTTAAAGCCAAATGAACAAGGCATATTGAAAATCATGGGGATTCAATGACTCTTCCCCCCTTTCAACCACAAATGTTTGGCCAAAAGGCTCTACCGTTTAAGGGTTAATATAAAGTGAATAGTGCTGCGAGAAAAGTATTTGTGTAATAAGATGGAATTCCACACACCTCAGTGCCCATGGCTTCGTTTACAAACGGATGAGCCGTGTCAGGTGCCCATGCAATGTCCTCCACCACATGCTCGTGTTCCCGGAGTTCAAACTTACACTCTTTACTAGCGACAATCCATACACGAATAGACTGCAGGCAAACAGCATTTACAGGACTTAAATAATAACAATAATAACCAGTAATAGTAACAGTAATAACAGAAGCAAACAAATTTCTAGAATAGCTCTTCAGTAGCAGCAATTTTATCAATAGAGTGACTGTCAAATCTAAAGAAAAGACTTGCCAAATTTATCTTTATCTTTAACTTGCAACTACATATAATTATTTAAAATATATATAGCTGAGTTGAACAACAAACGAAAGCAGTAGAAAAGCATATTTATTGAATAAAAAACGCCACAAAAAGATTTTAATTAACTAAAACCTTGAATGTTTGTACACTTAATGTTAGATTGCAGACTATTAAGTAGCAAAACATGTGTTTCCAAACTTAAAAATAACTGAAAACTGATTGGCCTTGTCTTTTAGTCCAATTTTATGAAGAGAGCTTGGTTACAAGTTTATTTGCATCCTACTTACCTTGGTGTTTAATGATTGATAAATTGATTAATTACTACAACTGGTCTTCCAACGGGTACACATACCTGGTCATTTGAACAGCTTGCTAATAATGTTCCTGCAATTAAAAAAAAGGAGTTTGAAAACGCTTGAGCAGTGCAACTTAAAATCTTCATTGTTGACAAGTTGTTTAAGACAACTCCTAAGTCATGAACAAAGACTCAAACTCACCATCACTGTTTACTCTACATCTTCTGACCCATTCTCTGTGACCTTGGAATGTCTTGACACAGTAACTGGTGAATCAAAATGAGACGACTTCAATTTAAGAACATGTGAAGTCTGTACATAGTGCTGGACACTAACTGTAGCAGAACTAGGCCAGTTGATGGGTAATCTTACTTTTTTACTAGCCCAACAACTTTGATTAATAGAACACTGTTAGGAGAAAATACCAGACAATCAGATGTTTATCATGGGACATGAGTAAGCCAATGAAGGTGCACTATCACAGCTGCTCAAAAGGGCAGCATCCAAGGAGTCATGAGGATATAATTGAACAAAAACCCATTTTTACTCATTTCACTGAAGAAGTGAATTCTGTCAAATAAAAAACAAAACAGACAAGTTTGGGTAACTATAATTCCAAGGGGTTCCATGTTAGCCCATGAAGACCAGAATAATTGTAGTTTTATCCACAATAAATATCATATAAAATATATGATAACAAAACAACTGAAAATAGCACTGAAAAGATCTCTGCACCAACTAATAAATGTCTGCTATGCTGCAAACTCATATCATCAAGGATTTTCCTAGGACCTCCAAAGCAAAAACCTGTTTTTCAAGGAGCTCAAGGCTTTAAAGAAAAATTCCAAAAATTTTAGGATTTCCAGGTGTCATAAAAACCCTGTAAATTGTACACAAAATGCTAGTTAACAGAACTTACCCTGTGGCTACTTCCCACATTTTTATTGTTTTGTCTCTTGATGCTGATACAATGAAATCCCCAGATGGCATGAACGACACCGAGGATACATTGTGATCATGACCTTGGAACAGAGAGGAAGACTGGTCAGAGTGCTTACCACTGAGAACCTGAACTCAAACTGTGTTTTCAGGTAACCCACAGTAAAACTCTACTTGGAAACAAACAAGAAGCTCATATTCTCCCTTTTGAAAATGAAACGGCTCTTTCAGTTTTTAATTACAATGTAAAACCAAATCACAAGGGAATACTGACAACCTACCATGAAGGGTTTTAATACATTCGAAAACTTGGAAGTCCCATAATTTAACAGTCATATCTGCAGAACATGATGCTGTGAAATAAAGCAGAGAAAAATTAGCAACTGTGACAGCAGTCTGTATAAAACAGAAATACTTAGATTGACTCTTTGTAAATAGTTTCTTTAGCTAGTTTTTATTAAGTTTTAAATTTTGTAACTGCATTTCATGGATATTATTTTGTTAGTTTTGTAAGTGTCTGACTAAAATATGCTGATTAAGTAATCGCATCAAGTACTACCAGTTCTGAAATATGCTCAACTGCCAAGAAACAAAAGCACTGAGTCAAGGCAAAGTGCTCAAAAATACAACAAATGTATAAAAGTTAGCATCTTGCCTTAACTTGAAGGTTTTGTTTGTGAGCAGTGGAGCCTAATTCAGAAAAATGGACTATTGTAATTGCAAAATTAATCTATTTTTTTCATATTGTAAGGAAAGTTGGTGTCCCAAAAACACTTACCTAAAAATTTTCCTGTATGATCAAATGCCAGATCTTGTACAGCATCTGTATGCCCTTTTAATGTTCTTTCAAAATCGCCAGTTTCATAATCCCACACTTTTACAGTTGCATCTTCTGATGCTGTAACCATTACACTGCGAGATAAGAAATAATGAAGCATTAACCATAAATGGTAACACAAGGGAGAGAGAGAATCGTGTGTACAATTATATCACATTCTAAAATAAGTGCAAAAACAGTAATGTATAACTTGCACTCTGACAGGCTTAAAATCTATTTATCTGGGCCTAAAAATAAAATATAATATAATTATGTATATTTAACAACTATTCCACAAATACTGTCAAATGCATGTTGGATATGAGCTTTTAGGAGCACCAAGACGGCTATCATTAGTTCATATCCAACAAAGGTGAGTTGACCTGTCTTTGTTCTTTGTCATTTTTGAAGTCTTTCAATTGAAAGTAAGCTCCATTCTACAGAGCATGACTGACGTCAACCATGTGCCATCTTGTCATTCAATTCTAAACAGTGTTGGCACCAAATTCAATGGGAGTAACTGGCAAAGTTTGCTTGCCATTGCCTCTTATTGAAAACCCTGGCTACTCTTTTCTGGCAGTCAAGCTGGGAATAACCAGAACATCAGTTTTAACTATAATAAACCCCTTTTTCTAGAAAGAACAAAAATTAATATCTGAATTTGCCTTCTTGTTTGTAAAACAGAAGCACTCTACATGTATAACAGTAATTTTCCTTTTTTTGTTCAAAACATTTGAAATGTTTGGTGAACATCCAAAAAACCTACTTTAGGAACTACTCCCATTCAGCTCCAGATATTTTTAACAGTGCCTCTGTTTATCCAACATACTGAATGTTTACAGCACAACACAAAGGCATCCAAAATGAGTTGCAATGAAACTTTACAGTCTAGTTTGTTTATTGAACATTTTTCAATATTAACTCAGTTAGAATATGGCTTAACATACAAAATCTGGGAAACGTATGGCCGCAGTACTTTAAAATACTCACCTATACACTGGATGGAACATAACTTTTGTAATGGGACTCCTGTGTCCAGTTAATGTGTATCTGAGTACAAGAAAACAAAATTAAAAACCAGTACATAGTACATGTAATATTAAAAAAAAATATTCCATCAAATTATATTACACTGTAATAAAAACAACAACAAACTATTGTTTCCTTATTAATTGTACAGTTACAAAGTGAAGCTGTCAATGCAATAAAAAAATTCTTAGGGCAAAATGCCCCTATGACCTCAATCATTTCAAGGTATGGTCATAAGTTGAGCTAAGGTGTTCGTTTGATTACAATTTAATAATGGTAAAGTCTGAGTAAGCTTAAAATATCTGAGTGTTACCTTTCAGGAGGTCTTGGGATCCAGTCAACAGGGGATTTGCTTTTCTTTGGACCTATGAACATATCAATCAAGCTTGTTGAGGACCGATGGACTGACAACAATCAGCTCTATTAAATGTATGCAGAGTTCCGCTGGTTACAATGAGTTTCACTGTCAGCTATTATTGAACAGACTCAGCCAAACACGCTTCAAAAGAAACTCAGTGTTTTCCAGTGAAATTTAGCAAGAACAGCCTGTTCACACTTGAATTTGCAACATTAAATCTGATTTACTATAGGAATTAAAAAGTAGTCCTTCAACTGCATTGATTTAGTTTTCTTGCTGTTGAAAATATAATTTTATTTATTTAGTAAATTTTCTGCAAGCATTCATTGTTTGTTCTCACGGCTTCATATGGCTCTAAAACATCCTGGAAGTATACTAAATTGTTATTTCCGAACAACAAATGTCAAAATTTTTCCCGCAGAGCAAGCCCCCAAACCCAACTACATATTTTAGTCCTTCAACTCAATTTTCATCATAGACCGCTACCTTTTTTCACCAGCCATCTACTTCAAAACATTTTGAAAGGCCTGCTTAATGCCAGTCTACTGTGAGTTAGTATGTCAAAGGTGCAAGAGAAAAGACTGAGCTAGCTGGACACTCGTACTCCCACTCTGGGAGCTGAACCACATATTAACAAGACAAGGGAAGGGACCAATGACATAACAGCAGATAATGCAGGAGTAAGAGAGGGGGGATGGATCTTGGGGTCCTGAGAAGGTGTTGGCTGAACACACTCTTGCATAGCAAAGCATAAATTATACTAATATAATCATGATAATTTGATGTATACCTCAACAAACAATTTCATTGTTTTTATTGCATAAAGAACTAAAAATGTAGTACTGTACATTATTTACCTCCATGTTGAAACTCTTTCTCTGCTTCTGACAGTCTTGTTTCTAAATCCATAACCTAAAACACAATAAATTATCAAGGTGGCAACTTCGGGCATGGTATACTTTACTTGTAGCTTGATAAAAATATTAACAACAAATACGCTGTATGACTGTGTAATTCTTGCTTATAATCTGATTGGTTTTGTTGACAGGAGTACATTCTTTTAGAAGACATTAATTAATAATAATTCTTCAACTCTTACTGTAACAATAACTTCTTTGAGAAAAAAATATTTATCAAAACTGGAGTGAGTTCCATAAGCAAAACACATTTTCAGAAACATCCATTCAAATAGGTATATTCAAAGAGACAAACAAACAACACATTCTTGTTATAAATAAATTATAATGTTCTGATGAAAAATCTGAAAAAAGGGCCTATTAAAAACCAATCTCTTCAAGCTTTTTAATGAATACAGAAACCACTCTGACTATAAACCTCCCCAAATTAGGCCCCTTCCCCACCCCCTCAAAAAATAATAAAACAACCCATTGGAAATTATCTTCATAGAAACATAAGCCAACAGGCTAATTTTGGCAGCTGATACTGTGGTATCATATTGTTTCAGACAAAATACTATTAAGTTTGAAGAACATGAAGAAGTGATGCCAAGCTGTTTCATTAATTTAATTGGCGAAAGCCACAACTGTGAGACCAACTGCATTTACATACATAACAAACAATATCTCACTATGAGGGACTGTTCATTATTTACGGGGTGTTCACTGTAACAGGTTAGATAAAAAGTATACAGAGGTTTAGAAACACCTCTTGGAACCAACTACAGTATATATGCAATGCAAACAATAATGCCCAGGCTACTTCACTGTTAAGGACCTTTCTTTATGTATCTGAGGTATAACGGGTTTGACAAAAAGGATACAGGGTTTGGAAATACTTCTTGGATTTATGAGTGATAAAAATACTTAGGAGTAAAGATATGGGGATTGCCAAACTTTACTGACTGTATTGCTAATAGTCACCCCTGTATATGTAAGATGTTTCCTTCATTTACTTTTGCACAGAACATGTAAGCCTTTTAGCTCCCTTTAATTTCTCATGAATAGATTTCCTCAGTTTGGTCAGAAACAGGGTATAGAAAATTACTTTTTTGGGTATGAAATAGGGTCAATATGGTACACCTCCACTCAAAATATAGGTGCTGAAATACCTTCATCCCCCCACACCAGCCAGGAGTTTTTAACTATAGTAAACTACAAACTGTTTTTGAAATACTCTGAATTTAAGTGTTGATATTAATTTTAGTTTCTTACTGAGTGCTAAAACTAAATTATAAAGGGCTTGGAATAAATTATTTGAAGGCTGGTAAAATGGGATTTGAAAAAATGAAGAACTCTACTCAAAATTGTCCAACCTGGCATACCCATAAAAAAATGAACAGTCCCTTACAGCACGGTTTATTTACATTTTCAACACCCCCATGGAATTAACCATTGTGCTATTTTCACCCTTGAACAAAGTGAAAATGTTATTTGTATTAATCAGTTTCCATTGTTAAAACTCTAGCAGTAAACTAGTTCTGTAAGTTCAAAAATTAAAAAATATAGGATCAAGGTGGAGCAAAACTGAATAAATTATAAACAAAACTATCACCTTAAGATTTGAAAAGCCACAAAATTAAATTTTTCTTCAGGAGTCAAACTTTAAGTAACGTGATCCTATCAATCAAATGAATCAGTCAAAGTGTAAATCCAACAAATATCATTTTTTTTTCTTTTAAAAACTGCAATCTATTTGCTTCATTGACAAACCCATGATGAAATAGTGAAATGAGACAAACTGCTGTCATTACATCATAATTTATTACAGACTACTACATTGTAAAAAAATGACCAATTAAAACTGCACATATGGGAAAATGGGAAGAAACATTCTTCATCTTGAAAATGAAAACATATTTAACCATGTGTTGGAGATACCACCAGATAAAAACAAAACTGAAAACATTATTCAAACAAGCAAATTCAGGGCAATCAAATTTCAATCTTCTGGTCGTCTAAGTCAACTGATTTTTCAGTTTGAAGATAACCACTTTTGCCAAATTACTTGTCTTGAAGCTCTTGCAACTTGAATCTCACTTGTCCATTGCTATTCTGAAATCCAACTGCTCGCCAAAAGGAATGTCATAATTTCTAAATCTAAAGTGTTTAAATTAAACAACATACTAATAACTATCAGCTTGTTTATAGAAGCTATAGATAAATGTTTTTGTCTGGTGTATCCTACTAAGAAAACACAAAAACACCTGGTAATGTTTACACAACAAATTAGGTGTTTCCAAAACAATACCTTTTTCTGTAGTCTTATAACAGATGTCCATTTCTTTTCCAATAACCCTTGATATTTCTTCTCCTGATCTCCAGCCTGTAGATTTGATAATTTAATTCATGAAATGCATATTTGGCTGTTTCAAATAAAATATTTTTAACAAATGTTAGTCATACAGTAAGTTTTATCTGATTGCAAATAGAACTTGATCTTGCAATCTGTGATTTTAGGTTTTTCATTGTCAAGAAAATTTTCCTTTACTTTACGTAAGTTAGATGTTGTTTCTGCCAAGATTCTGAGAGAAAGCTCACATCTCTTCAACATAAAACTGACACTGGTATTAGCAGGTACAATAAAATTATAGTCTCTGTTAACAAGCTAGAACAGTTGAAAATAAGAATATGAAACACTCAGCAACAGTTGCCCAGTTTGATGTTTGTTACAAAAAACAATTATAATTTCTTTCAAAAGACTCAAAATAAATATAAATAAATAAATAATACTAATATTATTTATTATAATTATTATTACCATTTTTATTATTGTCAGTTATTACTATTACAGGTAATAATAATCAAAACAACAATGACTCCTTTATTTAGTCTTAGAAATTAATTAAAATTGTTTCAAAGGAAATGACAGAACTTGGAACTTATTGCAGCCATTGGCAGATAAACAATACTACGTCTTGTAGCATTCAATGAACTACATTTGTAATAATTTATGTTATCTAATATTAATACTGAAGAGATTAAAAAATTTGTCAATATGATAACTAAACTGAAAACAACTAACTGATGATACTTACAACTGTATACAAAATAAATATGAAAACTAGAATTGGACTTTGAGAGCTCAGTATTTCTAACAAAACTTGTATAGTATAATTATTTGTTTTCCTTTGCTTGCTTTCTAATTAACCTTCCTATTTCAACCTGCAATATTGATGCCAGAAAATATATGGAGATGCAATGTTATAACTATCAATTTAAAAACAATATGGTAGAAGTTTTGTGATCATGTGATTTAAGTATATATAATTTTATATTAATTATCACTGTTGTAAAGGAATCTAATTACTACTGAGGTCACTCACATGCCAAAGGGCTACCAGTACCTCTTACAGTGTACCTACAGACTTAATTATTTCACCAACAATCATTAAATGGTCCATTCCAAATAAACCTATTTTTAGGGACTGTTCATTATTAATCCATGGATTATATCCAGTTGGGCAGTTTCGAGTAGAATTCTTTATTTTTTCAAACCCAGTAGTATAAGCCCCCAAATCTTCCAAGCAGCACAAGACTTCTCCCACTTTATTTTCATACCCGAGTAAGAAACTGAAATTAAATATAAAACTTCAACTCAAAATGTTTGAAACTATAATTCGAATTCCTGGGAGATGGCAGTGTTCCAGCAACCATATTCTGAGTAGAGATGTGCTATAAAGTATCTGATTTCAAACCCAAAAAAGCAATTTTCTATACTTTATTTAAGACCAAACTAAAAAAAATATTCCCTTTCTTTGAGAAAATAGAAACTTGATGGCTTACATATTCCATGTGGAAAACCTTATAGGGGAGCTGACAGATATAAAGTTACCGTAGTAAAATTTTATAAACAGGTCAAATGTGTTTATCATCCATCAAAACTACAATAAATTTTTCCAAACCCCTAGATATAATTTTTACCCAACCCAATTCACCCATAATTG
>JAOBYF010209767.1:0-10289 GCA_025403605.1 Parazoanthus darwini | reverse complement strand
GTGTGAGAGGGAGGGTTTCCCTAGCACCCGAGTAACCCTAGTCCTAGGGAAACTCGGTCTCCTTGTAAACAGGGCCTAAGAGACTTAAATAGAATTATTATTATTATTATTATTATTATTATTATTATAAAAACAACCCAAAATGCTTCGTTTGAAATATATGATATAGTTATTATTTCTAAACTTAACGTTTAAAGTAGATTCAGTTAAGACTGATTGTTGTTATTATTATTAGTACTATTGTTATTACTATTATTATTCCGAACAAAGAGACAAGTTCCTCCCAGTTTTTATTGCACAGTTATAAACATTGTTTTAGTATAATCTTGAAAGTGTTGACAAATACCATAAGAAACTCCACAACATGCATCTTATCAAACACAGTCTGTTTTTATGCCCGTTCAAGCAAATTACTTTTTCATTTATCTCTTTTACGGACGACTGAAACTCAGTTCCATATTGCGGCACTCTACTACCACACTCACCTTACAGCTGAATCTGCTCCTTTGTTTTGTAAAGGAAATGATCGACGGAAACAAAATCTACACTTACTTTGACAGAGAAGATGAGTCAAAGTACTACTACGTAGTGTTTTAAGAAAGAATTACAAACAGTATTTTATTAAGCACAATTTATAAAGATGAATTCAGAAAGGGTTAGGAAAAAATATAAAAAGAAGCTTTGGTAAAGAAATGACAATAGTATCGGTAAAGATTCTTTGAAGCCTAAAAGCTTTGAAAACCAATGAAGCTTGCAGATATCTTTACGGAGCAGAAACGAAGAACAAACAATCTTATCACTAAGGGAGAAACTTTCGCTTAAATTGGTTTAACATGGACTTGTATATGAACAAAATTGGTCCACAATTGAAAGGAGACACTATTTCTTTGATTGATAGCAATACAATTATATAAAACGAAATTGCACCCCTAACAGCTTTTCCAGCTTTCGTGGAAAGCTAAAGAGAAATTCAGCAGTTGGGAAACAGAAGGCTTTTTCTTTTCTGTTGTTTCTGCAGATTGCTGCTTTTATAGTTTTTTTAACATGAGTTTAATTTGCTGGCGTTTTATTGGTAGAAGAAGCAAAGCAACACGTGGTTGTAGAATCCTTGACCAAAGGGAGAGATCTTCTTATTTTTAAAATTGCAATAAATCGATTGCCTAATAGTGAAGTGTTAAACGTTCCCCCATGATAATTTGCTAAAAAGGATCTGGTTGATACATCTCGAAATAAGGAAAACGGGAAATCCTTTTAAACATCTACAGATATATATACTTTTATCGAGAACGTACAGTCACCTTTGAGTACTACCAATATTTCGTTTGGATTTATTGATTGCCTGTAGTATATAGGAACAAAATCTAACAATACTTACATAACCTTCGCTGTCTGGCAGTATATTTTACAGAACATATAAACACAGTCCTTAGTTTTGAAAGCTTTGTGTCAACCTTCGTGGAAATGACTTACTCAAAAAATCACAAGTAGACAAGTGAGTTCCTTGAAGTCTTTGATTTTAAACTGGGCATGACTAAATATCAGTGACACAAAATACAATCACTCAGCAATGACACATTATTTCACTATCTGTCAGTCGCATAAACGTAAACACAACCACCCATAGAAGTTCAATGTCAGTGTGTGCAGTTGAAATGTTAGACAGTTGAAGAAAACGAGCTTCTCAAGTTCCTTCGCTTCCTCCTCGTTTTAGATCTGCAAGGTCTCGCTATGATTATTTTCAACAACATGGTATACGATTTGGTTTTGAGAATGCTCGGAGATTGAATCATTTAACTTATTGAAAGAGCACTCGAGTCTTTAAACTTTTCCTTATCCATTAGCTCTAAACAATTTACATTGTTATTGCTTATTGTGCCATAAATGACGGTTTGTCGTACAGGTAAGGGTGTGAGTCAGGGCGTTGTTACAGGCCTTTGTTGATCCCTTTAGGATTGATGGAACGATGGTCTTCGATACAAGAGACAATAAAGAAATCAAAGGAATTAAAGCTTGAAAAAAGATGCGAAAGTGTCGATTTTTGTAAAACTCAGTGTTTTTCTCCAAGGTCCAATTATTAATGTGCTTAGTTTCAAGACACTCTGTCTCAGTTTGGAGTGTTTTCCCGGTATTGAAAGTTAATCTCAGGAGAACCAAGGTGATGTCGCTTGGGCTTAAAGCCAAATAATTCCAAGTGTGTCAGGTATTTTCTTAACTTGTGATGGTGGTCTTTGCAAGAATCGCAGCTCAGCACAGCCTCTGTGCAATCTTTCTAAGGGTTTCTTGCTAAAAAAAATAAACGCCACTAAACCATAGTGGATGAACTTTAAGTTCTGAAAGTTTGTCCAGCTCCGATTTACTTTTTTCATTTCAGTACCTCAGTCTCTCGATCAAAGATTCATGCAAAAATGTTAACAAAATTTGTGTTATCTTTTGCGTAATTGAGAGAATAAATACAACACCTTGCGCTAATAAAAAACGTTGGTGAAGTGCTTTTTGTCATGAAACATATTTAATCTGCTATATATACAGTTTTATTACACATGTGGTTAAAAAGATATACGAATAATGCCTGCCATGTGTAGAAATATACGCATCATATTGACCACCTAGAAAGCACTCCATTGCAAAGTCCCATCTCACTGTATTGTATTGTACTCTCGTGTTTATAAGAAAATCTGCCTTTCCAGCATTCACAGTCGTTTGTAATGACAGAAATTATTCACAGACTGAGTTTATGTGTAATGAAGACTAGTTCTTACGTTGCTTTACAAACCAAAAACATTCAGAAGTTTTACAAGTAAGCTTGTTTATATATATGGACGCCTAAAACAGACTTCGACAACCATTTTTGCTCTTCTGAGCAGTGCGGATCCAGTGCAAGGGTTTCAGTACCAAGTGTGAGTTAATTCCAACCATAATTAACGTCGTCTATTAAACAGCAAACAAAATGTAGAGAATGTAACGAACAAATCAGTTTTTTCTGTCTTTTGAAAACAGCTAGAAGTTCTAAGCAGTTCAATGGTCGCGTGTGTTACACGTTGATGTTGCCTATAAAAATTTCCTGTTTATGCCTATTTAAGATTGGGTAACATGCACTCACCAGTCTATAAAAGATTGATACAGTTATCTTTTGTCATAGCCTTTAGAGTGCGTCTGAGAATTTCTCAAGCATCCCGACTTAGCGGAATTTGCTGTCAATCTTCCAAGTGTTTCTAGTTACGACATGATTGTATGATCACGAGCCTTTTCGGCATTCGGCGCAATGAAAACGTCAGTTTGCTTTGATGTTGTTCGAATAGATGAAAGTTTTATTCGATCTTTGTCTTAGACTGAAAATACCTTAGTCACGTTTCAACCTGCGCCTTGCGCTATTGTTGATTGCACGTTTGTGTGCAGTGACGAGTTCGCATATTTCTGGTTTTAAAAACTTTCCCCTGACTGACAAGGATCCTAAATGGTTAATTAGAACTACTCATAACATGTTTTACCAATTGGCCGCACACACGCTTCAAGACATGATTAACTGTAACTAATCCACTATCGACAATTTGTTTGATCTCTCATGTTTCTTATAATTGCCCAAACTCGGTGTTTACGGCATAAATCTGGCGCGGATCCAGGATTTTGTAAGAGGAGTTCGGTGTTTGTGTGGCATGCTCCCACAAAAAAGTTTGAAAATTAAGGTACGTCGAAACGCATATTCACGCATTTAAAAAGTTTTTTATGTGGACAAAACTACCCAAAAAGCTATTTCAGCGGCGCGACCATGTTTCCCGTTCGACTAAGAACTACAGCAACAATGCTGAAAGGTATTAAGACTAACGCAACAAGCTTATTTCAGCGCTATTTCTTCGTTTCGTTTATTGTAGATCCAAACTTATTATCTTCTTCTCATATGAAAATCTGCAAAAATTTCTCCAAATCTGATCAAATCAACGTTTTTTAAGCAAAGCAACCCAAGCAAAACACGAACCATCCGAATTACCCTGGATCCGCCACAGTAACTGAAGTTTGATACAACACTGTCGAGGATCGATACGGTGACGAGATCGAGGGCGGACAAACTCTCGAGATCGCGTTCAGGACTCTGAGGATATTGATTGCGTCTGATTTACTGTGCTTGATAAAGGAAAACATGTTTTAGTACTTGTATGATCACACTGAGCTTTCAGTAAATTCTTATCTGCTAAAGATGCAAAAAGACTCCTTTAAAAAAGAACAATTAAAAGATGAAAAAAAAATTATATTCTGCGCTCGCCTTACTATTTGCTGTCTTCATCCCTATAAAAGGGCGGTCCCATACGAACTGTCGGGCGCCGCAAGGGGGGGCAGTGCGGCACTCTGTCTGGTACAAACAACCATTACTGACCACGCAACGATACCTTTTTCTATTTTGTCTAATGAGCGCTGTTGTATCCTCACCTCATGTTTGGTTTTAAAGAGTGACGGGCTGCTAACTTTGGCTTTGCAATTCGGTTGAATTTTCACTTTTATGATCGCAACATGAATGGAATAGTTAGGAGGTGAGCTGATGAGTAGGAAATTGGCATGTTTACATAATGTTGCTTACACTGAAAGTGGTACTATGATTTTATTTGTTTATATGCCACTAATTTTAAAAAGTTACAATCAAAAACAAAGAAAGCTTTTTAAACATTGAGTTTTACAACCGCTTGTGGCAATGGAAGTTTGTGAGGGGAGTTTATAGAAGAAGAAGCGTATAGTTTTCAGTTTTATTTCAGTGCATTATCGTTAATAAATGATTTAATAATAGTTTTGTCAAAATCCATGCAGTTTTGCAGCCATAAGCTAAATTATGAAAATAAGCAATTGCGTCTGTTTAATACCAACACCGTTTGATACAAGAGAAACTGTTTTTGTTCTGTCAGCGTAGTGGACTGTTAGTACTATTGCCCATGAGGTCCGCGATATCTTCTTAGAATAGCTGAGAAATCCAATTAGGCACATACACTTTCAAGGGTTTGTAAAAGCGCGCTAACTTATTTAATTATTTTGTAAGACGTTGATTGCTCACAGAGTATCGCTGTCTTCAAATTGTGGTCATTTTATTCTCCCTCTAAAGCGTTCTTGGGTTTAAACTCCCTTCTAAGCCATGGTCAATGTCTTGTATATAAACGACATGAGTCGTTTGTGTTTCTTGCAACCAATTTGTTTTCGTTTGCTTGGCGTGTTTTCCCAGACAACTTAAGAGCTAACTTTGATAAAGAGGAGCTCGATAAGTTCCATCTGTAGTACGTTTACTTCACTTTCGTTTTCAGTACATATAAATATGTACCAGAACGTCTCCAGAAAAAAAAATCTCTTTATAGAGACTTTCTAACTCCTTTTCATAAGTTTTAACGAACTTCATTTTACATTGCGTCGGCTTATCAGATCCTGGGAGTAAAGGTAAATAGATCTACTCGGCTACATAGGTATAGCAAGACTGTTTCAAACACCTTCAGAAACTTTACCAGTTGCCATTTGTTAGTTTGTAAGTTTGTGTGGATGAGTTGCAATAGTTCTTGTGTCCCTCTCATCATCGGACTAATTCCTCCATTGTGTTTCAATACACACCCAAATAAAGTGACTCACCTTTCTTGTACCGATTTTGGAGAAGCCTTCTTCTCTAGTTGTGTGATAGCTTTGGACCAATAGAGAACAAACTTTGCCCGTCGCAGCTCAGAAACGGCTTTATACGCACATTGAAATTTGACACGTGCAGAGACTCTGTTTTACTTACCAATCAAAATCTGTGGATTTTTGTCAGTCTGACACCATCCTGAGCAGAATCTGACGTTATCCATTTGTTTAACTACAACCCAAAATGCTTTGTTTGAACCAGACAGCATACTAAGCTTTAACCCAGAAACAATTTCATCACAGTTTATACTCCACTATATTTTCGTAGATATTGGAATTTACTTCGCAAGTACCACACAAGACAATTCTGTTTTTATACCAATTAACAGGTTTTACACCGCATATA
Source organism: Parazoanthus darwini (assembly GCA_025403605.1). Taxonomy (NCBI): domain Eukaryota; kingdom Metazoa; phylum Cnidaria; class Anthozoa; order Zoantharia; family Parazoanthidae; genus Parazoanthus; species Parazoanthus darwini. The sequence goes on along the minus strand of JAOBYF010209767.1, from coordinate 4,300 downwards.
ATACTAGGATTAGCAACATAAGGGTCTCTTGTATTTCTTTTGCAAAAAAGATTGATATTTTGCTGCATCTACTACTGACTTCAACCTGAATAACATCCTACAAATGAATCTTCTTTTTTCATATGTTAAACTCAGTAATGATCGTCAAATATTTGAGAGATGAGTAAAATGATTTAAATGTTGAGCTGTTAGGCAGTGTCTAAAGACGGAGTATCAAATACTGTCGTATTAAAGACAATTACTAAGTTTTGTTTCGTCAGTAAATGATCAGAAGGAGCAAAATGTTAAAGAAACCATAGTAAAGTAAAAGACAAGATACAGTTAGTAAATTTATTGTTTGAGACCTAAAACCAATCGTACAAGCTTGCAGATATCTTCACGGAGCAAAACTGAAAGATACAAAGCTAGCCGCTATAAGGGCAGAGCTATCGATTTTCGATTTCACTGGTTTGAAATGAACTCATGCTTACACAAATGCCCTGATATTATTAGGAATGCTTAGCCTTGTAATTTTTCTGTAAAGCTAACAAATACTTCATAGTTAAAGAAATGGAAGGCTTTTTATTTTCTATTGGTTGTTTCTTAACATTGTTGTTTTCTATCGTGAGTTTAGCTTGGTGTTGATTGTTCGGTAGAAGCAGCAAAACAAAAAACCCGGAGTCCGCGGCAAGAAACAGAGACAGAGAGCTTAACTGGAATGCTTCTTAAATTAGCCTCAAGTTTTAAAAAAAAATCCATAAACTAAATGTGAGGCGTTAAGCACTCCAAGACAAATGTAAGAAAATAACCTGGTTGTTAACTGTTTTAATTCTAAGATCCATTTTTATTTATGCTGGTGTCAGGATACCTGATAGAAAAGATTTCAACGTGTAGATGTATCATACATTTTTATATAAATGGAGTAAAGGTCCAAAAAATCAACCCTGAGGCAATAACATCGGTAAAGTTTTCTAGTTTTATTTCAGTATGAACAGAACGTTTTGAGTTTTGCCGTCCAATACACTTCTCTTTGGTCGCTCGACCAAACTCACCTTGATATTTTCCCTAATCGAGCAAAAACCTGCACGATTACATATATAGTATAGTAACAAAATCTCGTTGTATCTACAAGCTGGGCGCGTATAAGCGGTACGAGTTCTAGCACGAGGCAAGGCCGGGTGCTTCTCTAGCTACTCTGAGACTGCTGCTTGTCCCAATTTCCAAAGTGCATCCATGTCTCGATAGACGCGCAGTTAAATGAGATACATTTCTTTTAGAACATTTTCACTTTAAATATTCAGTATCAGTTATAGAAAAAAAGAATGAAAACCGAGTTTTGCCGAGCGGGTTAATTTCGATACTGACCTCCCCTACATTTTCTGATGCTGATCGCCACTTTCAGTTGTTACTTCTTTTTCCCTATTCAAACCTTTTCAAAAGTACTTTCTTGACACTTAATAGCTTCCCGGGTGTGTTTTCGGTATAGTGTGATTTAGACACATGGGCGCTAGCCTATTGATGCATGCTCGCGCCGTACAAAAAGCCAGTAAAAATTGAAAACTATTTTCAATTTTATTTAGATACTCATCGATGAAAAATATGCCCTACTCTTCCTAATGTTTTTCTGTCTGGCAGTACTGCAGAACTTTAAACACAGCCTAGGTTTTGAGAGTTCTATGTCAATCTTCGTGGAAATGACTAACTCAGGAAGTTATGAGAGGATAAGTGAGCTCTGCGAAGTCTCTAATCACAAAACTAAATTGAATTTGATAAAACTGCAGCTAAAACGAAGTTCAATCACTCAGCAACATCTATTAACTTCAGTGTCTGTCAATTGCAAAAAACGTAAACACGGCCACACGCAGAAGTTCAAGGGCAGGACGTGCAGCAGACGTCATGTTACGTAATTTTAAATCAAATAATTTCACAACAGAATAAATTATACTACAGTAATACACTTAGAAGTTGGATGAAAATTAGAAATTATCAGATTTTTCGAATCGTAAAAGGGGTTTGTTTATCAGATAATTTACTCATTGTTAGGAAAGAAATCGAAAAGAATGTTTCATCGACTTAGACAACATTGTCTGCCAAAGAAGCTAAACACCACTGAACCAACTACCAATAAGTTTGAAAACAGACAATTTTTTTCTTATTGAGAAACAAATGTTAAAATTTCAATGCTATATTCGGCAAATATTGAACTTGTACGGTAAGTGCTCCTATGTAAAGTCAGTTAGTTTGCAAAGTAGACTTTCTTTAAGTCTTTCTTTCCTTCTCGTTTTAGGTCTACAGGGTCTTGCAACAAGTGTTTTCAACAGCATGCAACGTAACAACCAAAACTATTGATTGGTATTGAGGAGATTGGTTTAAATTTCTCGTGTAAAAAATAATTTAGTAGCTCAAGACCATTTACAAAAGCATTGCTAGTTGCGATTACAATGACGGTTTGTCAAACAGGTCCCTGGGTGTGGGGTAGGGCGACGTTCCCAGGGTCCATCTGGCCTTCCTTAATTCCTTTGGAACAGTTGGTCTCCAATGTTAGCGATAATGAAGACATATTGGCATGAGACTTGGAGAAAGAGGCTAAAATTACGATTTTCACATGACTGTTTTCCTTCAAGTTCCAATATTTTTAGGTTAGGTTGCACGATACTTTGTCCCAGTCTGAAGAGTTTCTTCCGGTATTAGGGTTAATATGAAGAAAACAAAATTGATAAAGCTCGGGCTAGAAGCCAAATAGTCCCAAAAATGTAAGGAATTTTCTTTACTTAAGATAGTGGTCTTTCAGCAACAGCTCAGTACAGGTGTTTTGGAATCTTTTGATGAGGTTGTTGCTCAAAAGAAGAAACGCCACTTACCCATACTGCATATTAGCTAAAGATGGTGTTGCGAAGGATTTTGTAGCCCCGTTTTATTTCCCATTTCACTGCATCAGTGACCTACACCAAAACGCTAACAAGATTTATGTTATCTTCTGTGTAATTAAGAGGATAAGTACCTAGCAATAATAAAGAAACCTGCATGGGAGAAGTGCTACATGTCATGAAATACCTACAATCCGCTATACAACCATGTACAGTTGCATGTAGTTAAGAAGATATACGAGTGATGTCTGCCATGTACAGATCTAGAATTATACACATGACAGTGTATCTTTAAATTACTCTTTTCTACCACAAAGATCTCTACTGCAAATTCCAATGTAACATCAGTGATCTATTTGAAACTTATGACTCATGAAGAACGCTTTATAAACTATTTAGCGTCATCATTGTTGGCACTAACACTAAATTGTTTCCGATATTGTTTATTTTTATTTTGCAATCTTGAATAAACATGTATGGTATGATATAGTATGGTATGCCGTATGGTATGCCGATTAAAGGGAACTTCCCTCTACATAAAGTAGTAGCGACGGTACTGTAGGAGCTGTATCACAGTTTAGCATTAGTGACAGCTAGCTACTTGCTCTTATAAATTAGAATGACACTAACTGATTAAAGTACACATTCATTTTATCGGGCAAGATGCACAAACCAAGCCTGGGGTTTTTCTGGAATATGAACAAAGTTTTTCAAATTGGAGCTTCTCCTGTTTACCGCTAATGCAACCACAAATTGAAAGTATAGTTTTTGTCTTTGTATAGAAGTGAACTGAAGCCGTCTTTGTGTTTGCGCCACCATGCACAGTGAGGAGCACTGACTTTTAATGTAAGCAGCTTACTAGGCGCATTGTTTGTTTAAAATCCTTTCTACTTTTCGAAGATCTACACAAATGTTGCTTCGTAGTCAAGAATTCAGTGTAAGGAGTTTTGAGGAGAACTTTAGTTTCCTTGCGTAGCTTCAGCCGATGTTACCCTATCCAGGAGAGGGAACGTTGAGTGCTCCTTTTTCGCACGCAAACTATAATCGTTGTTGCTACGTGAAACTTGACTAAATTATAAACGTTCTATAAACTAATGGGGTAAGTGTCAAGGAGCCGACAACCCACTTCTTCTGACCTTCGCAAACTCTACTGAAAGGAATCAAGCTAACAAGGTTACTAGAAGACACCATACACTCGACAGCTTTCTTTGCAAAAAATCCTTATAGTTAACACTAATATAACATTTCATGTCCGTGACTGCTGAACACAGCGCTTTACATAAAGAAGTAATTAAAAAAAAATAAACTGCTTAAATAATGTTAATTTTATTCGTGCAGGTACACAGTTTGCAATATCAGTTGCCAGACGATTGTTCCTAAGAATCAGAGCTCCAATTGTAAAGAAACGATAACTGTTTTGCCGACTATATCGGAGTTTGAAAAAGAGATTTCTA
>JAOBYF010209656.1:0-10289 GCA_025403605.1 Parazoanthus darwini | reverse complement strand
TATGGAGAACGTTCCTTACCCAATTGGCACGCTCCCCCTCTCGACTTTTCTGATTTAGTCCAAAGGAGAGACAAATCAATACGTTTGGAACCAAAAAGTTGCAGGGGCTGCCAGAAGATAGTTTGGATCAGACCTCCCAATCAACTGCCTTAGGGGCCCTCCCTTCGGACTTTCTGTTAGGGTTTACTCCCTTAGCCTTTCATAGTCCCGTATGTACCTACAAGGCAGTAGGAACAGCCACAGGTTGTACCATCTACTGTCATTACGGTAGCAGTACTAGACTGACCTGACATGTTAGCTGTTTATTAGTTAATTATATCCATTTCAAAATCACTGACCAGCGGTTCCTGCATTCTGATTGGTTCCATACAGCAATGAATACAGAATTATGCTTGAGTCAAACTCTCGGAAATTTGACTTTTTTTAAAGAATATGGTTAGTTCCCAGCCCTGGAAGCACATACTTTGGTCAAATGTGCGGCTGTCAGAGGATACCATGATGGTCAAATTCCCCGGCCCCCTCTGATAACACTGCATGTCAGAACGAGTAACCACGTCCTACAGTGATTCACCGCGTATATATTGCCGAAAACCATGGTTTGGTTGCCATCGTGAATATGCTGTTTACTGTAAAGAGTTTTAAATTCTGGTGTCAAATGCAAGCAACAGCAGATGGCCTTCCTGACTATCCACCAAGACTCCCCAATATTGGGCAGGTTAATGCAACTCTAAACAAGCTGAGCGCAAGGAAAGCGACAGGATTCAGCATGGGTTCTCAGGAAATTCTCCGACGAACTAGCACCTGTTGTTCGTAACATAAGGCCAAGTAAAATTAAATAGTTGGTTAGCATTCCCGCCCGACCACTGAAAACGCTCCCGACCAAGAAAAATTTTTATTTTTATTTCCATACATTTCCTTTATAAATAATACAATGGTCCTGACCATATCGAGGACATACACAAGTTTTCTTCTAAAGTATATTTAGGTCAAGACTGATCGAAGACTGACCTTTTACTTGACTTGAAAACTGAACATTTTCGTGATCTACTGGAATATAAATACGCAGAGACAGTCCCTATGAATGACTTTAACTGAAATTCTAAGTTTCTTTACTTTGACAAAGAGTGAAAATAAAATAAAAAATAAAATAAAATAAAAATAAAAACCACCCGCCCGACCATGAATTTTTAGCAGAAAGGATGCTAACCAACTTATTTTTCTTATTTGGCCTAATACAGAAATACTCAAACCGACTGAGTGAAAATCAGTGAAACTTCTGACACTGAATGAAAATTTCTCTTCATTGTTTATAAGTAATTTAATTTACTTTTTTTTTTTATCAGAAATCAAAAACTAACAAAATACAGTTTCACTGAAAGGCAAATGGTTCTAATCTAGATTAATAAATAATGCTTAAACACCAATATCAAAATCTTAGTTCAAGATACACAGTCTTGGCACGAACGCTAACTTGAAACTGAACCAACCCTTTAGCCAAAAAGAAAATATTTTACAGTCCAGCTGCTCAGGAAACTGACACCATCTAAATTAGTTTTTTTTCCATCACTGCCTTGGAAACTACAAATTCCTGCAACAGACACTGACATTTGTTAAAATAACTCATTAGGCTGTCGGGCTTGTGGTTTCCAGCAAAATTGTACAAAAGGAAAACAATATATTTTTGTTTATTCACCCGAACCAAATTTTGTTCTGCACAGGTCTAAAAACAGTTATTTGTAAACATCAAACTTGGAGCTCCACTACATAAAGGACGAACTCTCAGAAAAAGAAACTTAGACCTGCAAATTATATGAACTGACATGTTTATTGAGATTTTTGACTTTCACGAGGAACAGTCGGGAAGCGCTCGAGCAGCTAGCGACATGCAGGGAAATTCCAGAAATGTCTTAGAAAAGGTATAACCCTTTAAAAAATACTTATTTTCAAATTACAGCTCTTCTCACGATCTTCTTTTTGTAGTAATGTCAAGATTTATTTTTGTGGCTGTTTTTTTTTAACTGAAAAAAGCTGCCCATCCCATTAATCATTGATCATCGATACCCCAGTGTGAAACGTTAATATTTGTCCTTTGAAGCGCGTCACCAATGAACGGAAATACTCGAAATGAAAGATTTCAGCTTTCTGAAACAGTGGGTGCTAAAGTCAAGTACAATCCGCTTTTTAACTGAATACCTCACCTAACTAAATTAACTCGATCTATTCACTTAACTTGCATACATTATACAAACACCCAGCTACAAACTCACCAAGCGTGAACTTTCACCACAACTTGTCCTTGCATAGGTTTGGGCTTAGCGTATTTCTGCACTTGTAGTTTGTCATATCCGCCATGTCCCGTTAGTACAATACTACGCATTGACTCCATTTCGGGTTGATCGGGTTTAGGTTCGATGGCTGGGCCTTCTTTACGCTGGGATTCCTTCGTGCCTTCCTCTGCCGACATCTTGGTTGAGCGCAGCTCACTCCCAGGTCATTCCGGCCGCGTGGTTTTAAAATCCACAGGCAAACCACAAAGTCATGACAAGGTCAAGGTGGACAGTTCACGAAAAACACCCTGTTGAACACGCGACAGCAGGTTTTGATTAAATTAACTTTAACTAGCTGTAGGATCCGGTCACAGGTCTCTTTAGTTTTAAAATTTGTTTCTCCTTTGAAAACGTTGTTTCTGAATGCGAAGGAAATGAAATGCTTACTATGGTTGTCCATTTGTTTCAAAATTCTGACTTGATCAACTGGCCATTAGTCCGTGTGGTGACCATAAGACGCGTGTATATTTCCACAATAACACGCGTGTATATGGGCATTAAGCTTGTATTCGTTTTTAAACACGCGTATATACGAGCAGCGTAAAAAATCGCGCGTATTCGGGCAACAAAGCCCGTGAAACACGCGTATAGGCGAGTTTCATATGACGTCATTGTTTACATTTTCCCTCATTAGCATAATGAGTCCAGAGTAATACAATAAGTAATCACTGCAAATGTTAGCGTGATATATCAAATAATTAAGGAGAAATAAATGTTTAAAGACGTCGAAAACTACAAAGAATGTACGGCTGGAGGCAAGACGTACAGAACTCTCTAACTTTCGACATTTCCAACCATTTATTTCTTCTAAATTATTCCTTATACAAAACTCAAATTTTCAGATTGTACTAATTGTTCTATGCTTTGTCAAGTTACGGACTCATTTTGGTTTTATCTCAAATTTTGTTTTATGCTGCATTGTGCTAATGAGGCAAAGTTGGCCTATAGTTACGGGTACTAATGACTCCCCACAATAAAACGCATTTTCCGTAATCTAAGTAAACCCCACGGGCAAAAACAAGTTGTTTTCACCAAATTTCATTACTATTCTAAGATAAAAGAAGCCTAAAGCAGGATTTTCCCCTACCTGGCAACTATGTCGGTAAGAGCAAAACATGGAAGTTAGTAAAGCCACCAAACATTTTTAAGAAACTTTAAAATCCAATCATTGGTCGTTCACTCGTTTCACTGGAATTGATTGGAACAAAAGTGCAATTGTCTTCAAAATCGTTGCCCAGGATTGTTTGCGGAGGAGGCCAGGCAGAAACCAATTCAAACCTCTTCGAGACTGTAGAACTATAACTGACCTTACTACGTGCTGTACCTGCCGACCGTTCCTATAAGACCCATGGAGACAGAGCCTTTTAGTATACTAGTCACCCCCTATGGAGCATTCTTCCAATTGCTTTTAGAAAATTGGAGTCAGCCTTTCCACTTTCAACCACACTTGAAAACATCTTTGTTTACGGCGCATTTTGATCCCTAATATTGACTTTTGACTTTTATATCATAGATGGTTTATATTTTATACTTTCACACCATAGAATGATTTAGTAGGCTTTAGATTAATGTTAAGTTGAATGCAGTACATCTGAAAACTTTGCAATGTAATTTGATCTTATAAATCCTTAGTTAGTATTGTTACTATTACTATTATTATCATTAGTATTTTTATTGTTATTATTAGTAGTAATTTAGTACATTATTAAGCGCATTTTTGTTACTTAGCAATCACGACAATCTTTTCACTTCAGTTCAGGAGAAATCAGCTTTTTTAAATTACTCGATAACATTATATTTATTAACTTACCAAAATGGATCTATTAGCAAAAAAATGTTTTTCGAAATTGAAGATTTATCTGAAAAAAATCAAGGCTGCGATCGCCCTAAAATCTTATTTTTTTAACTTGTTAAAATTTTATTATCAGAAAATTTTAACGTCTATTCCTGTTTCTACTTCAGTTTGGCATATTTGGTGATTGGAAATTAATTGTTTAAAAGTCTTTGTAGTTTCAAAGATTTGGGTTAGTTGTTGTACCATTGGTAACCATGTGTGCACATGTTGAATAATTTAGGTTTCGTAAGCCCAGCCACAGTTTTTTTGCCTTCGCAAAGTTCGTCACTTAGAGTCCTGCGCGCGCTTTCTGCGCTCGCACAATGAGCCTTCAAACTAATTCGTGAGTCGACTTCTGACAAGTCTGGATCAAGAGGCCAATGCAGATTTGTAAAATTGTGGTTTGAACAGAAATTGACCCATTTTTTTTTGTTAGTTTTTTTTGTTTCTAACTCGTTGATTTGGCTATTAACATCTTCGTTACGTTATTTTTTTTTAAATGTATTAGGTGGTGTTTACATGAAACCGGGGTGATTTTTACTCCGCTACGATAAATATATTTCATTTCACGTTTACAACGAAGTTCTCATTCTGGAATGAGAGTGCGGTTAAAACATCGGCAGATAAAAAATATGAGTCAGCTGATAAGCCCAACCAATCCACTTCTGCGATCCCGTACGGGAATGAGCTCGTACGTTCTATACATGACACTTGTGGAACGTGCGGCCTCCAGGTTGTGTTTCGCGACTTTCTTCCATATGTAGTCAAACTAAGAAATATGAGCTGAAAGCTAATGATTAGTGAACAAATCAAAATGCTAAAAACCCATTTTTTTTGTAGTTTTTGTTTAATATTAACGGATACTTGACTGGCTGTCACTGATTCTGTTTATCAGTGAGAACACAAGCTTGCATATTATATGTCGAGCAGTAAGCACATACTCAAAGAGGCGAAGCTCTACTGACTTTCGCTCGTAGAAAACAAAAATGAGTGCTCTATTTTATTTTGTGTAAATTTATCTTGGTTTATTGATAAAAGCTTAAAACATTTTGTTTCAATCAAGTTTCATCTCAAATTAACTTCAAGTTAATGCCACTCGCGCATACGAATATAGGACGACGAGAGTACCAATCAGATTTAGGGATTTGCAAGACACGATAAAGTTATGCAAAAAAACCAGTCACAATCTTTTACTTGAACCATTGGAGATGTTTGAAAGTCTAATTTTACAGTTTTCTTTTCCTCTAAATTGTTCTTTATCTCTAGACTGTGGTTCCGGGTCCACGTTGATCGGTGCTACTGCAAGAAAGAAAGATCACTATGTGAGCAATACCATACGAAAAGTGGGCAATATCAAACCTCTAATTTTTGGGGGAAAACCTGTGCCTCGGTTTGAATTTCCGTGGCATGTGACCGTTTCTCCCTGCCAGCGCAACGAATATGGTGAAATTGAATGCCGTGTATGCGGTGGGACTCTTATCGACGAGTTCTGGGTTCTCACTGGTAGGTTCACATCAACTTTTGGGTATTAATTCCACTGCCTATGTAAACTTTTTAAAAATTACTAACATCTTTTAAGCATAAGAATAGCACTAATTTTGATTCCAAATAAACTAATTGAACTAACGTTCTAATGAAATGTCAACAACTGCTTTGTTGCTTCAACTTCCTATAAAATCATTCAAAACGGTAGTAAAAACCAAATTTTACACAGTTACACGGCAGATACGTTGGCTAGTGGGGGGGGTAGGGTTTGTGGGGTCCGAATAAACTGGGGATTCCTTTTTGTCCAAAATGCCAAAGCCTCTTTAAGGTCTTTATGGAGGGGGCCCGGGGCCGGAATGAAATACCTCACCGGGTATGCTTCGACTGCTACCTAGCCAATCGCCACCTTACGATCTTCTTTACGCCATTTGTATTTTTTTTGAAAATGTATTTTTTTTGTGAGCAATGATCTTTTTTTGATGAGCAATGATTCAAATATTGTATCCAAATATGCTGCTTGTACATATAATATCAGTAAAAACTTAAATGTATTTTGTAACGTATTCAAATATCCTTAATGTGGATGGAACACTATTTAAGTTTAAACTGGATACAGGAGCTGAGGGCAATGTTTAGCCGGCTAGAGGTTGTTCAAAGTTGAAGAACAAGCCAGCGTTAACGGAAACAAATCCTCTCCTTTCTTCCCAAGGTGAATTTCAAGTGAACCCCAGGGTAAAGTAGACCTCGAGTTCCTGGATTGAGAGAAACCTTGCAGTTTTATGCTGCTTCTTTGGAATCACCCCCGATTTTAGGCTTGCAAGCCTGGCAGAGTCTAAATATTGTGAAGAAAATTGATTCTGTAGATCCTAGGTCCCCGGCTCCCCTCACCAAAGAGGACATTGTACATGAGTACCCTGATGTTTTCAAGGGATTGGGTTCCATGGATGGGGCATATCACATAGAGTTGGATGAAACAGAAGAACCAGCCATTCACCAACCCCGTAAGATACTATATAGCTTGCTTGGTAGATTGCAGGATAAGCTTGAAGAGCCAGAAACCTTAGATGTCATCCAGAAAGTGGACAGACCCACTCAACGGGTTAACAGTCTTGTAATTATAGCGAAGCGTAAAGTACGGTGGCTCCTAAGTGCCATCCATGATGTGCAACTTTTTTCTTTCGTTGCGTCTTTCGTTGCGCCTTTCGTTGCGCCTTTCGTTGCGCCTTTCGTTGCGCCTTTCGTTGCCACTTTCGTTGCGCCTTTCGTTGCCACTTTTGTTGCCACTTTCGTTGCGCCTTTCGGTTGTTTTTTGTAGCAGACGCAAAACGAAACAATAGATTAATTATCTACACTAACAATATTTTTATTTAGTTTTATCCTAATTTATTGTTTGTAACAGATACAGAGGAAACAATAGATTAATCATCTACAACAATATTTTGGTTTAGTTTTATCCTAATTCATTGTCCATTTTGTTTCGAGTGACATTATAGATTTTACTTATGTCCAAGACGGACCTTTACTTTCAAGGGATAATACGCAAATAATACAACAATAATAAGAGTAACCAAATAATAATAAAAACCTTCTAGAGCTCTAGATAAAACTATTTTTTCCAAGCAAACAGTAGAGCCAGTAAGGAGTAATATCTTCGTCAGGAACAATGTACCACTCCTTGTTGGACAGCTAGTGTTTCTGAACCAGTGTGCACATGGTCATCTCCTACACGCACTGGCTATACCTTACCGTGGCTATACCGTGGGTTATTGGGTATATTTCCGTAAGATAAACCTGCTGCGTACGTACAGGGTACTTGGAAAACATAGCTTCAAATGCACCTATTTAAATTATTAGACTAGAGTATCTTCTAATTGTAGTAGTATAATAAGACTCACCTTTACTAGGTTAGCAGCAATGATAAACCTTATTTTTGGGTCTGGTCAGATGAGTTTTTAGGATCAATTTAATGAACGTTCTCTCAGTATTTAATTAATGCATTCGATTCCTGCTTATTTCCGGGTTTTTTTCTTCGGGCCAACACCTATTTCCTTTAGATGACAAATTAAAGTGTGTATCCGTGTGCTACAACCGTATAAGCTCAATTATCAAATTTTAAAGTGTTATTTTTTAAAAATTTTTAAAATTTTTTAAGGCTATAAAAGTTTAAAAGATACAAGCACACCCCATTTTCCTTTTCCCAATGGGGGTTACTTAAAATTATAAAATTTGAATATTTTACGCGGCAAATCAGTACCCTGAAGATGACTTTTATGTCGAAAACGTTAGGTCCCATGAAACTTTTAAACCTTTATAGCCTTAAAAAATTTTAAACGTTTTATATTAAAGCAAACTTATGTCAAAAAAAAATTTAAAATTTGATTTGACACTTCTCAGATTACGGTGCGACAAAATAACTTAACATTTACGTGTTATAGTTAAGGAACCCGTTTTAGGATTACCGACAAATATAGTTTTTATATTATAGGACGTGATCTCTATGAGGTTATAAATTTCTGTAAAAGTTTCTGTTTAATCTAAAATGGAGAAAATTTATCGCAGGTGGAAATCGTCAATCTCGCAGTGTTCATTAGGAAACTCAATTAGGCAAAATCTCTTTTTATATCATGACAATCTACAAGTTGTCGAAGAGTGTGAATTCAAACTATATGTGCATAAATATTGGAATGATATTACAGTTAAATGCAAAGAAAGAGGTTTGAACACTGACGGTCCTTGAAAGTTGAATACATAAAGGATTTAAATTATGATCCAGAAACAACCAGGCGCGCTAACTAAGACACGAGAGGAATATGACTTTTCAGAGTTCTCCTTAACTGCCATGAATTCCATGGACATTGAGAAGGAAACTGAGAATTTCAGAGGTGCTGAAAGCAAGGCTAAAATAGCTCACGATTGTTTCGTTTCTATCAATGTTAGCTGCGTGAATAAGCAAGTAGTCAGGTATTACTGCCTCTGCTGTTGTAACAAGAAGCAAGGCAAACGGAACAGACCAAAACATTAGCACAAACATTTTATAAAGCCATCATAATTCAGCTGGAACTGTGGCACGCGGGAATACATGAGCCCGCAATGCTTTTAAATACCGACGAAAGGCGCAACGAAAGGCGCAACGAAAGGTGCAACGAGAGAAAAAAAAAGCACATCATGGATGGCACTTAGGAGCCACCGTAGAATTGCATGTTGCACAACATGATGTGCCTTACAATAAAGTTCACCAATCTTCTGAACACCAGTTTTTTTAGAATATGACAGTAACGAGTTTGGGCGGTTGTTATTGAGACTGATTTTAGATCCATTCTTGAATATGGGGATGGCCCTAGCTAACCTTAAACAATCTGAGACAATTTTCTTTGTTAGCGAAAAGTAAAAAATTATTTCTAGTGTTGTTTACACAATACCTTTGATCAATTTCAGAACTTCTGTTGGTATGCTGAAAGGACTAATGGCTTCATTAGAATTTAGTTTGTAATTTCTTCTTCAATCTCGTTACTTGTAGTAAAATTTAGATTTGTGCTTTATTTTTCCCCGGATAATAGTGGTCATTGCGAATATATTTCCAGAGGGAACTGACGAGGCTAAGTTCCTTCCAGTATTTGCGAATAAACCATTAAAAGTAATAGCAATATATTTGCAATCAGTTAACTAAGTGTTGTTCATTAGTATTTTCGAAGGCAGACTGGTGTTCAAAGGCTTCAGTTGATAATATTTTCAACTCTTCTCCACCTGTTTTTATACTACTCTGTATTATTGGAACACTCATTACATGATTATGATAATTGTTACCCACTTCAGTGCTACCATGCAATAAGGATATCCAATGTATTACTGGTAAACCGCTTTTAAACTCACCTATTGGGGTCTCCGTATGGATACCAGTACGGTGGATACCCATACGGATACCAATATCCCCAACCTTGTGGAATAGGACTGCGTCTGGTTACCGTCTGGGCGTATTTAGTCTGTTGAATATGGTTCTTATTAGCTTTTGATTACAAAGTAAAAAACGAAAGATACTTGGATCTAGTATATTTTGAGAATTGAATAGCTTAGGTCGAGAGAGCACGAGGCAAAGAGAGAGAAAATACCACAAATCACCTTCATAATACGCCTCAGTGCTCACAAACCCAGGTCAAGTTCCAGAATTAAAGCAAATGTATTAAAATTTGGAGTTTGAACCTCGACCTCAAGTTGGAGTTATCGCTTATTGTCACTGGAGCTGTGTTGTGAAAGTAATCTACACTAGCCTTAGACCACAACTAATTCCCACGAATTATTTTTAGACCAAGACCTCTGTAGCAATAGCCAATTAGATAACGATCCCCGAGCACGTGAAAAATGAACGTAAAAGGAAAAGTTATGTTTTACCTGCAGCCAGCGTAAATATCTTCTCGACGTTGATGCTGCCCTTCTATATTCTTGCTCGCTATCTGTAATTTGTGGTTGTCGAAGTATAAAATATATTAGTCTGACACAACAAAAACTTTAGAATCAAAACATGCAAGGACTTGATCAAAACTTTTGTCGTGTCTTTGTCACAACTGAACAATTTCATGCAAAAATTTCTCACAGAAGTTGTAACTATTAGACCCTTCCATTGTGTCCTGCCCAGGTATAAGGCCCTA
>JAOBYF010209545.1:0-10290 GCA_025403605.1 Parazoanthus darwini | reverse complement strand
CAGAAGATCAGTGCCTCGTGCCAGCTGTTTTGGAAGATATATTCACTTTGTGTTGTACATGCTTGGCTTCGCTCTTGCAACAGTGGCGTGGAAATAAAGGTTGTTCGCAATGAAGTTGAACAACTTGGGAGCAATAGGAAGAAGATACAAACAGATACCTTTTTCAGAGTGCCGGAATTATTGATTTTCCCAATGCTGGAAGAAAACATTTACTGAAAGAGAGGAAAGAAAGACTTACATGTACTTTGAACGGTGCAGGGAATCTATTCCAGAGTCGTGATAGAGCAAGGAACAAATAGCATTAATTTCCGGCTTCAAATTTGTAAGCTCATGATGTTAGCCGTGATCTTGTGTAAGTACTGATTCAGGAACAGATACTACGGACTTAAACGTAAACACTTGGAGGTTCTTGCAGTGAAAAAAAGAGAAAAGCTGCATGTTGCAGTTGCGCGTGTACGGTTTGTGATGTATTTCACGCAGCCTTAAACGTTATTTTGCCTTTGCACGTCTTGTATCATGTGTTGGCAATAAATACAATGCCAGTTGATAGAAAGGAAGAACGTGATACGCGCTTCAATGGAGGAGATGTGAGTAAAGCGAGAAGTCAACATGTTCATTTCGTGTTTGTTGCAAACAAGCTTTTAGAGGTCAAAACGTAGCACAGATCAGCGTTAAACAAAAACCACAAAAACAGCATTTTGCTCTTGCAATTTGTACAATGAACCAAACTGTAATGTAAATTATTACGGAATCTGCCTTGATGAAAGATACATATTCGTTGTGATTTTTTTTTAACTATCAGCTATTTAACATCGCTGGCGGAATATCCTCTGACGTACGGCACCGGGGTGTGGTCCACTGCGAAGGCTTTCTTATTTACAGAGTTCAGAGAAGGCTCACTTATCTGATTATGAAAAGACATGCAGGAAAGAAAAGACCTAATAAAAGCACTACAAGTGCACACAAAATCTAGTGGATGTTGACGTTGGTCTCTCACAATGCAAAGTCGAACGAGCCAGGGCTCTTTTTGTCTTCTCAAGACACCCTTTTGCAGCATAACTACTTTTATTTCCCACTTTCGCTTTTCTGACCTACCCCAGGTCTATTACTGTTATCCTAACTGATCCAAATAAAGTTGTTAAATTGAATGTTTTGTTATTACTATTATTATTAATATTATTATTATTATTATTATTATTATTATTATTATCGTCATCATCTTTCATACCATTACAACGTGTATTTGATAGTATAAACAAGATGTTTCTGTGTGTAGGGTGGTGCGAGGGGGCAATGCTCTTGTTGACGGGGAAGCTATTTTGGAGCGACTGCCCGAGGTTATGGCGAAAGTGAAGCAACAAGGATTTGCACACAAGACACAGGTGACACTGAGGAATATGTAGCCATCTTTTATAAGTTTTGTTAAATATATTCTTATAAATTAAGTTTCTTTTCTGGTGCTTTTTTCAGTGTATCAGTTACCTTTAAAAGTGCAAGATAACGTGCAAACTTTATGTTATTCTATCCAGTTTCGAGTTTTTCGTGACGCGACGCAATTGACTGTTCCAAATAAGATGGTGGCCGTACATTTTACCACAACACTTTTGCAATATTCATCCGTGTAAAGTAACAACGTTGTGTGTACTTGGTTGAAGTTTTTATAGCTGTTGTGTGCGTAATTATGAGTATTTAAAAGGATTTTCGTGTGCTAAGAACTACGAGTATACGTAAATGCACCATCAGTCCGGTCAATTTACTAAACACATCTTGCAATGTCTTTATGGAAGAAAACTTCTTCCATAAAATATATTCACCTACTTCTTGAGTAATTTCAGCTCTGCTTAAACGTTAGAAAAACATCCAACGTGGCATTAGCAAAGCCACTATACCCCGACAGCTGTACTTGCATACGTACGGACCAACGACTGGGGATAGGGTGTACCTGGGAGACAGCAGCCTCGTGATCCAAGTGGAACGCGATTTTACAATATATGGAGAAGAGCTGAAGTTTGGTGGCGGAAAGGTGAGCGGTTTCATGAAAGAGGCTTGTATAAAGTCATCTACAATACCTTTGCGAGTTGCTTTTACATGTACTTCTAAAAAGAATGGACTTCTATCACGACTATGAATGTAAACTGGAGTGTTCAATATGGTTCGATTTATTGAATATAGGTTTTGAGAGAGGCAATGGGCCAGGCAGCTGACGTCACGAGCTGCGTTGCCTTGGATACTGTCATAACCAATGCACTCATTGTCGATGCTGTAGCAGGCATTATCAAAGCAGATGTTGGAATTAAGGTGTGTTCGAATGAATCTTTTTGTATTTATTGTAACAAATTGTGTGCATATACATTTCATGATAAGTTCACTATTACCCAAAGCCTTCATAAGTTATGATGAAGAATTCAAAAAATAGATTATTTGTTAAACAGTTTCAGCATTCTGAGTACCTCATCGAGATGCAGAGAATCTTGAGACAACATTTGGGAAATTATATGCAGCACAATGACTGAGTCGAGATTGAAACTAAGAAATTTGTATTTTGCTCCTATGCAGGATGGAAACATTGTTGCCATTGGTAAAGCAGGAAACCCGGATATCATGGAAGGTGTCTCGGAGGTGCGAGAAACTTAATTTTTTGTCTTGCTGAACTTGGAAGCACCAAGATTGGAATGGTTTTGGTAATCGTTTCAATACCATGCTCCTTCCTACAGGGAATGGTCGTAGGTGTAGGAACAGAAGCCATCGCCGGCGAGGGTTTGATCCTGACTGCAGGAGGTTTTGATGCACACATCCACTTCATTTGCCCCCAGCTGGCGCAGGAAGCAATCGCGTCTGGCCTCACTACCATGTTGGGAGGGGGGACAGGTAAGAGGTAGTGAGGACTCACGTTTCAAGAGAAGGGGTTCTTGTCAGTTTGATACAATGCTTGTAAAACCAACAGTTAAGAAAACAAATTTTGCAGCAAATTTGAGCAGTTGACAGATACAATTGCGGACAAGGTACAAATTGATTAAGGGCAGTTAGAGGTGTTCTTATGCTGTTTAGAGTGATCGTAACATGACCTACATGTTTGGTTTGAAAAAAATACTTTAATGATGAAGGACGTACCGTAAGAAGTTTTCTTTATTAATAAAAAAAAGAATACTGTGTAATCTCGGTTTGTGATACAATCTCTGGCATAGTAGTGGTCGATACTAGATTTTCTAATCTTCGAGTTGTTTCTAATTAGTTGATTTTCTCGACATTCCAGGGCCAGCTACCGGAACATGCGCAACAACTTGCACCCCAGGACCAAATCATATCAAGTAAGGACCATGCTTGTTGTAGCCACCATTTCAATTGTTTGTTACTACGCAGCTTAACCCTTTCCAGCCAGGGGGAGTACCCGGGCAGAATTCAATTAACGAGAACATTTTAACATTTGAGATATAACCACCAGTCTGGTGGCTTTCCCAAAAATTTATTGGAAAACAAGATTCGGTCAAAACAATTGCGTCGTTGTTGCCACTTTTTGCCATGGCAACGCAGTTTTCGACGTCCTGTTTTGTCAAAACTTGACATTTCAAGATTTTTCTCCAAATAATTATTAAACAAGTGGTAATTGTCAATCATGGAACATTTTTTGAACATAAGTAACTTTGCATGTGATTGTGACCCCATAGGTGTTGTGCAAAATTCCTTGTAAGAAATCCAACATGGCGGCTTCGTGTTTTGCACCTGGGTCAATTTTTGAAGCATTTCCTGGTAATTTTATATTTGAAAACGCTGCGAACAATGCACAGAAAAGGACTGAATGACAGTTGTGGCATTAAGCGCAAGGAGTTTGAATAAAATATAAATGTTACAGTTTAGGAGCTATTGCGAGGAATAATGTAATTTATATTAAAGACGGAGTTCGGTTATTGATTTATGACATTTATTTGGTGTTTTTTATGTCAGAAAAATTTATAAACGCTTCTGCTTCGGGTCAGCAAAAGTTTGTAAAAACCCGGAATTTTGACAGTTATGTCGTCATTATAACGTAAATTATTGATGTCTTCATTTGTCAAATACACTACACAAACTTTATTGGCTTGCGGTTCTCAATTAGCCCATTAACTTTCGTTCCATGCAGTACCTTGAATAGTTTTGGAACAATGGGACGCGAGCACTTTCTGTTTTATTGTAGTAGCGAAAACATTGTCACGTCTTGTGTGAATAAGTCTCACCTTAATTATAAGAATGGTTGTTCAGACTGGGTTACCATCTATACACTTACGTAATGTATCAAAGATTGAGTAATACTATAATTACAAACATATTTTGTTTAGAGCAATGATACAAAGCACGGACGCATTCCCGCTCAATTTTGGATTTACTGGTTAGTATATCGTTTACACATGTACTATATATGTATATATATCTTGAATATCACCTTGTTGAGGTGGCAAGGATTGTGTGGCACATGACTCCAAGATTTATATGTCAGGGAAGCGTACTAAGGTCCTGGTAGGTCTACCCTTGCCGGATTGGTTGAAGGACACTCCAGACAAAGATGTACCCGTTCATGCCAGTAAAGGGTTGGGTATTTGGACCATTCACGCAACCCCATAAAAGCTTGTAATTCTGAGTAAGGGATAATTAACATTCCTCAGTCGAGGGAGAAAACGTAGTAAGGCATTCCTATCGCCAAACGCTTATAAATTTATGATGGCTTTGTGCACGTGCTTAAGTAATGAATAATGCCTCAAAAGTATTGAGAGCCACATGTTATATATATTTACTGTAAGTCTTCAGGTATTGCATTTATTCATTCATTTTCTTTCAGTCAGTTCATTTTCATTTATTCATTCGCTCACTTATTTTCATTCATTCATTTTTGTTCGTTCAATCATTTCTACCTCTTCATTTATTTTCACTCATTTATTCATCTTCAGTTACCATTATATAACTATTATTAATATCAGATTTGTTATAACTATAAAAAGAAATGTTTCAAAGACAAAGAACGCTGCATCCTACAATCGTAGGGCCTCATTAAATGTTCATTTTGGTACTTGATTTTGCAAGTTTTGCGCCTGTTGTATTTTCAGATGTTTTTGTTTCAAACGTTTGAATAGCACAGCATAATAAGTACCAGCCAGAACTTTTCTCCAGAGATAACAGCAAACACTCTTTGTGGCTGTAGGTAAAGGTAATACGTCCAAATCTGAAGGAGACGTGTTGGAGCTTGAGGAGCAGCTCACGGCGGGAGCCGTCGGGTAATAATCAAACTGTTTTTCTGGTAATTCATCTCGACATAAGTCCTTGACGGTTTTCTGACAAATAAACAGTCACACTTGACAAACGTACACTTTGATCAGTTAATATGGTGTGTTTCCGCCAAAAGGTTGACAATTTCACTCACATCCAAAACACGACCACACCGCAGACGACGTCGAAAAACGTAGGTGAACGATATTGGTAAGCAAGCATGAAGATGAGGCATTTTAAGACTGTCGGCCGGCCGGTCGTACGAAAATCCCTCAACGCAACATGAGTTCGCGAACAACGGGAAGATTAGGATGCGTTCTCCTTCGTCGAACGAAACGTTTCAGTTCGATTCACTTAATAACAGTCCGCATATTAAATCTTTTGCTGTGGGGATTTGCAAAACTTTTCGCGTGGATCTCTTCATGAAACCAAGACTCTGTTAAACATTGAATTTGCATGCGCGATAATAATTGCAAACATTAAGTTCAAGCATCCTGAAACTCGGCCCTTCTCTCTTCAAAAAATTTCGACATAAAGTAATTGTTGTTGTTTTCCTTGTCACACAGACTGAAACTTCACGAAGACTGGGGCACTACTCCATCGGCGATTGACACAGCCCTGCGGACGGCAGAGAAGCATGATGTGCAGGTAGTGGAAAATGGTCCTTGTTTAAATTTCTGCCCATGCGCAATTGGTCGTGCCGCAAAACAGTGTCGCAACACTGGCTTTTAGAAAGCATGTCTTCTCGTAAAGGCCCCGTGGCAGTGAACACTCCTTTCCGCCATTTTTGCGAATTTAAAAGGCCACAGGCAACTAAGAAAGTAAAGATGTCTGCGAATGAGACAGTACAAAAAGCAATTTATTTTAGTTTTTGGTTTCCTGACTGACAGCCAGTCCATGACACCACTGCTTGGATTCAGTGATTATAAAAAAATCCGCTATTCCTATGTCATGCCGATGTTTTTCTTGGTGACTCACCGTATACTTGATAGGAAACCAGGACCTTGGCATTACATGTAGAAATGATTTTAAAATGCACACCTGCGCGATATAATATTGTTCTTAAAAAGGCGTTTAATTTTCCGCTACAACACACAGCAAATTAAGTTTTCCTGATATGAAAATGAGTTGGGCTCCTGGTAAACCGAATCAATCACACCAGGATTATCTCCTTGGAGCTTGAACGTGATTCTTTTTCAAGGGTAATCCAGCGGAGGTTCTTAGAGAGTAGAAACTGAATTACAGCGTAGTCAGAAAGAACTTGATGAAGATTTTTGAGATGCTTTTCGATTAGTCATGCCGAATAATATAGGCAAACGAATATAATGTAGGAGAGGGACTCTATGTTTAGCCGCGCGTCCCAGCAAAGTTTTTCGAGATATTATTTTGGAAACGAGTAACTCGCGCGCAAGACTGACCTCTGACGTTAGCTGGCATCTGGCGGCAGGAATGCCGCGAACGAGAGTGATTTTGATTTTGTTGCAATGTAGCCCCTTTGTCGATTTAAAATGCGTGACACACTTGTGAACATGCATTTAAAGCCAATTTCTTAAACACGGCTTAAGTTTTGTTCACTCGGTCTTTACTTACAAAATAAGTGAACTTGCCCTTTGCAGGGTTATTAATATTTACTGAAATAAGACAAATTACTAAGGAGATGTTCTTCTCACCTTCTACAGATCACCATCCACACGGATACCCTCAACGAGTCTTCTTGCGTCGAGCAGACAATAGAATCGTTCAAGGTACGGGACTTAACGCTTTCGAACAAGTATGCGAACTGTTTTCTCGATTCCCATTCGCGCGGTCGAATGAGTCAATCCTCAGATGAACATGGGAGTTTCAGGGGAGTTATCGATTCACACCGAGGTTTTCCTATGTTTTTTCAGTTTTGTCAACTGACACGGGAAACACGAGAGTTGTCGATAAAATCTCTCTAAAAGTTTGTACTCTCATCAACTGAATTGATTCAGACTTACGTACACTGAGAATACCTGGAAATGCTTGGTTTTTCAGTAGTTTCAAAGGGCCCGATTCACAGTATAATGTTGGGAAATATTTCCATTGCTTAGAAAAAGACTATAATTCTGAAACAAACTATTCATACACAGTTCTACTCGAAATGTACTAATATGGTACTGATTGTTCAATTTCACAAAAGGATTGAAGCAGATTTCATTTATGAGTGTTACGTTGGATCGAATTTGATGTAAGTCCGTGGAATAAAGTACTGAAGTCAATGTACGTTGATTCTTGACACTTCTGTGTCAGATTGAATAGCCTTTACCAATGTGCTTTGGGCAAAATAAGAAATGATTTAGTTTTGGAAAGTAACAATTTTGTATAAAGCTATTCGCGACTCCTGAAACTACAAAAGGACTGTGTCCGTCTACCCAAGCGGTCCCAGAAGCGTAAATTTTCAAACGAATGTTTTAGACAATTCATCATTAACAATCTTCCCGACACTATTGGTTTTGCACAATGCATGTGACTTTTAAGATAAGGATAAGACATGCGATAAAGAAAGTCCAATGTTCGAATCTCATCACAGTTTGTACCCGCAAATGATTGTGCGTTCTTGTAAAATAAGCATCTGTAGCCTTGCTTTCTGGGACCGTTTGGGAAGACGGTTCCAGTCCTATTTTCATTTCTGGAGTGGGAATGGTAAAACTGACCCTTTAACTGTTTCTCCTTCCCTGCGTGATGTTAGGGTCGCACTATCCACACCTACCACAGCGAGGGGGCTGGGGGTGGGCACGCGCCGGACATCATTCGGGTGTGTAGCGAGGAGAACGTTCTTCCGTCATCCACAAACCCCACCCGGCCATTCACCATCAACACATTTGATGAACACCTGGATATGCTGATGGTCTGTCACCACCTGGATAAGTAAGAAACCCACTTTTCATTTGTTTTAAGAACAGTTCAGTCTATTATTTTGTCGTGTTAGAACTTTTAAGTTACTTAATTTTACGTCATTTACGTGTAATTTTTTAATACGCCATTTTACTAATACAAATTTCGCGCTCGTTTTGGTTCTCTAAGGGGAAGTTAAAGTTTTGCTGATAATCATTATTTTGCCTCTTTAAAACCTGAAACAAGCACATAATTTCCATTAATAAATTGTTGTGTTAGAGTTCTTTCGAACCTGTTGTTTTTAAAGGCTTTGTTTGAAGCTTATAATTTGCAATTCTTATGTTTTGCCATGAAAAGTGCATATAAAATGAAGTAATTACAAAGTCTACGTCAAATGTTTATATCGGGTGAAATGAAAAGACTCGTTTATGTATCAATCTGCATCAAATATCAGCATTTTTGCGAGAATTTGAAACAAGTTGTAATTGAACCATTAAGATATCGTAGACAGTACACTTTGTGAATTCGATTTACCCCTCATTTATCGATGCATAGGACATTAACAACTCGAATGCCCGTGGGCAGTACGGGGGATCCAAACCGCTCAAGAACCAATCAGAACGCGCGTACGGTAGCATCTTTGCCCTATAACAAAGATGTGTACGGAATAAATAGAATTATTGATTTTCCTTGCAGAAATTTAAAAGAAGACGTGGCATTTGCGGAATCTCGTATAAGAGCAGAGACAATTGGGGCGGAAGATATTCTTCATGATATCGGCGCCATTAGCATCATATCGTCTGACTCACAGGCAAGCTTCACTTAACATCAAGGAATTACGCTTCACACAGTTTTAATGATGATTTCGTTAAACGCATTTTACTTAATTCTATTTTAATATTTTTTAGATTTATTTGCTATAAATATATGTTTGTTACAGCGTTCTTCTCCAGACTAAATAAAAGGGCTCAAACAGACATTTTGAAACAGGTGAAACAAGGTTTCGGGGTTCTTTTTGCAAAAAGTGCAACAGTCTGTATATAAGCAGAAAAACTTCCATAGCTGTACGTCTGTGTAAAAACGTGAAATGAAAAGCTCTCAGGAAATGCAATTTTATACATTTAACCATTTCGACCCAAGCCAGTTTATCAGTATGTAAACTCTCCTTAAACTATCCCAACAAAATAAGTTGGTTTGTAATGAGAATAAAGCAACTGATCATTCGCAGCAATTTATTTAAGATGGAAAACAAAATTCCCCCAAACCTGTTTACAAGAAAACTATAGAGGCAGTTTTGGAAATTTCAGCAATACGCCATGGCATGTTTCGGGCTGGAAGGGTAAAAGAATAGAGAATGTGTCTCTTTCCAGTTGATATCTCGAGGAGCTTCATTCTGTTAACTATAATAGATATCTCTAATCTATTTTGTTGACTTCTTCGAGGGACAGTACATGGCAGTGTCTCTACAAAGTCTCAGTTGGCAAACATGAAAAATTAAACAACGCAATGTATTTACATTTCTCTTCGAAGTTTGTCGTCGTCCAGAGTACTTCATCTCATTGGTCTAATCTAATATATGTCTAATCTAGATTCCCAAAGCGCTTTACAATAAAATGTGCTAAAAGTATTACAAAAATGTACTAGAAAACTGCTAATTAGGCCTATTTCATATTCAAAAAAAACTATAAAAATACGAGCAAGTATGTAAAGTGCAGATTCTAATATTGTCTAGTTTGTAAAAAAATTATCTTGTCTGTAAATCCGTCTACTTTTCCTACCTTGGATAAGCCCAGCAGTGTTTTTGAAGGAGTTATCTGCTGCAAGTAAATAAAGTTGTTTCAGAAAACCGTGACAAATGTTAATGTAAAGAGAAAAACCACACACTAAAGAAATTATTGGAGCCCTCAATTTTACCCAGTGTGCCTTGTGTAACCAGAAAACCACAAGAACATTGCGTTTTTCACAAGTCAACCTGTTTTGAAATAGATGTACACATACCCATATATCATCGCGTAGCAACAAAACCGGTGGTAAAGTCCCTATTGAATTCGATGACTATTCCGTGTACTGCACAGTATAAGCCCATTCGAATTCACTTTTGTTCGGAAAAGATTTACTCCTGTGATTTCAGTGGGGTCTTATTAGTTTGGAGTGTGCCTATGTTTTTGTTTTGTTGTTTTTTTTTTGTGGGAGGGGGGG